>JAOTIZ010000002.1:7854722-7865998 GCA_027123425.1 Erythroxylum panamense | reverse complement strand
CTGTTCATGCATTCATATATGAATTTCATATACCACAATTCATCACTTTATTAAGCACTTATTCATATTCCACACTCGATTAGCCTATGAATGCCACAATCACATTTATATAGCACAGTCAATCACATGTATCCTATTCAGTTATGTCATAGGCAAGTAGTTCACAATTTCACGTACCCATAGCACTTCTATATCACATGACTACAATACTCCGGACCTTCTGTCCGGAGTTCACAATCAATACTGACCCACCATTATACTCCAGAGAATTTTAATCACTGAATTTTAACATTTAATAAAATGAGAACCGTCTAGGTCACTCACCTGACTTCCACGCTAACGCCTGGAAGTCCCAGCAACATTGGTGGGCTGACGTTCCAAATGTGCCTCTATCACAAGTTAAAACACATTTATTTAACACATCATCCAATTCAGCAATAATGCACATGCACCAATCTAACAATATGTACTATGAACTTTCATGACATTCCGGCACTATCCCAAAAATTCCCATCACAACCTTTCCTCAATATCAGAACTCAATTGACACTAAAATCGTTCACTCTGTTTCGAAAAAATTCAAAAATTATTCACCAAATAGGTATGGACTATCTTTTTGTCGAAACCCCATTTTACACTACACTTCCATCAAAAATTGAGAACTTAAACAGACTGATTCAACGCTCCCCTTTTTCATAAACGCATAGACCCTTGTCTTTAATTCAAAATAAATCCGAAATTGTCTCATTAGAATATCGGTACAGAAAGTTATGGCTTAAAAACCAAAATATAACTTTCTGGGAACAGTAGCTCGCCGCGACGTGCACCGCGACGTGCACACTCGCCTGCGTCGAGACGTGCTCGCTTGCTCCGCGGCGTACACACTTGCGTGCGCCGCGAAGTGCGCATGAGCACATCGTGACGTGCGAGCCCCGTAAACTTTCCAAAACTTGATTTTTCAACAATTTACAATCAAATTCTTCATCTTTCAAAACATAACTCATCTTAATCCCAAAACAACACTCATACAACATTTTCCCACTCATTTCAAACCCAGATCATTCACAAAATATCAAAATTCATCCCATAATTGAAAACCCTAAACCAAACATATACATAACCCATTCCAACCACTTTTAACACTTAGCACATGAATCATTCAACAAATCAAGAGGAAAGAAGCTTGAACTTACTTGATTTGGCTTTAAAAATCCTTAAGCTCTTCATGAATTCGTCAAAAATCCAAGCCTTTCTCTCCCTCTCTTCTCCATCTCTTCCACGGCAACCCTCCTAAATTTTCAAACAAAATAATCCTTTCATCTCTTATTTATACCCTTACTAAATGTGAAATGTCCATTTTGCCCCTTCCTTTAACCTTAAGCTTTATAACCTTAAGTGTCTTGCCCAAATTACCCTTATTCATATTCTTTTAACTTCACTATTTCCATTTAGAAAATTCCATCTCTTAGGAATTGAATTGAATTTCAATTCTTTCATAATCACACACTTTCATGTCTATCAATTTCCATTTCGATCAATTCTGTTACTTTGGTTTTAATAAACTTCTCCAAATTTCAATGGCTCATGCTAAAACAAAATTCCTAAATCATGTCTTTAATTGGAGTGCCAATTGGACAATCATTTTCAGTACCGAAAATCTCATCGGTACCCACTTTGCAATTATAAGCAGAAAACACATAAATCACTCCAATTAAATTTTCGAACACAAAATTCACATTTTTCACTAAAATTTCACTTATAAACACATATGACGGGAATTGTCACGAATGCAAGTACAATCATGTGCATTTGCCAAATTTACCAATCGCATCCATACAGAGGCCAATTTACGCATGTATGTCGAACTACGTGTACAAAAGCACAACCTGATCCAAGTTTACTATTTTATCCTTCCCATCGGTAGTGGGATGTTACAACACAAAACGCAGAGGAAGACAATGGTAGATGAAAAAGAATGAAGATGGAGATTTTTTTATTTAGAACAAAACGAAAATGTTTAATTTTTAAAATTGTTCAACTATTTGGCAATGCTTTTAGAAAACGTCGCTAAATGTTTAACAATTAGTGATGAAATCTTCAAATCGTAGCAAAATATATTCCTTTAGTGATGATTTAATAAAACGTCACAAAACGTTGGACTTTTGGTTACGAATTTGGAAATCATCGCCAAAAGCTGACTTTTACCGAACATCATGGAAACTCTTTGTGCCTTTCAGTACCATAGCTATTTCTAAAAGACAACAACAGTCGTTTTTAATCTAATCAGTTGTATATGAAAAAGTTTAAGGGATAAATACTGTCTTTATTATACCATAACTAATATCTTTCTGTTAGTTTACGCTCTACAATTAGTTATAGTTTAGTGACATAAATAATTTAAAGACATTCTTTACCTTATACATATTCATATATATATGATAAAATTTATAGGATAAATACAATAATCTAGTGAAAGTCCCGTTGATAAGCAGGGTCTAGGATAAATATATATTGCAAATGAATTTATGATAGGATCATAATTATATGTTTCATATTGCATTTATATGTTATGTTGGGCCCCAAACATTTATTGGAAGTTAGAACTATTGTATGTGAAATGTTGGACGTTAAAAGCTGGAAAACGTAGCTGAAACATGTTCACTGAGTATGCTTCAGTGTTTTAGCTATAACTTTTTCTCTAGTTAACCAAATGAGATGATTTTTTATTTGGAGTAAACTAGAGAAATAGCGTTACAAATTTTCTGATGAAATGGTTTTTAATTCAGTCTCTATGAATGTCAATGTTTGGATGGAATTTGAGCATAGAATATTGTTTCAGCATAAGAACAGTCCAAAAAATTTTGGGATATAACCTTCAAATTGTTAAACCAAATTAAATAATTTTGGTATCATTAAAAAATTAAGACAATGAGGAACATTTTTCTAGAAGTAAGTGTTATCAAATTCCTTCAATCACCTGATCAGAAAAGGTCTGGATTTTTGGAAGGAGTTAGGCATGATTTAAATAATTTTCAGGTTTGCTATATTAATTTTTTTATTTAGAGTTAATTCTTATGTTAATGTTAGTGGGATTTTAAAATATGGTTTAGTTGAATTAAGTGGTAAGAGTATATATGTATGATGGAATTTTGGGAAGATCACTTAAGCATTAAAGTCATAAGGCTTTGAAGGAAGGGCAAATGGGACATTTCTCAATCATTAATGGCAAAATTGAAATAAGGAGTGATGGCTTGCTTTTAAGGAAGAAGCAAGAACGAAATTGAGAGAGAAGAAGCAAAGAAAAGAGAGAGAGTGTGTCGTGTAAGGATAAAAGAAGGGAGAGAAGAAAGCTAATCTAGGTTATGATTTTTCTTAGTCCTAAGAAGTGATTTTGAAGTTGCTCAAGAAGGGCTAAAGGAAGAGGAGGATTAGAGCTTCCATTTAAACCAACAATCTCACTATTTGCTGAAGATTCAAGGTAAGGTTGATCTTAATCCTTTGAAGATTTGAAAGAGTTTTAGTTCAAATAGTTTAGGAAATGTATAGGTTTAAGCTTTCTAGGATCAATTTTATGAATATATGTATTGTGGGTTCTCAATTGGAATTCCTATTGAATGGAATTTTTGTCTTATGTTAAAGGAAAGCAAGGAACGAAAGAGGAGCAAGGAGAGAGGTCTCTTTGAGCAAGTATTAATCAAGGGAATTCAAAGTGGGTTTCATCTTTATAATTGAGTAATGAGCCATGAATGTTTCTTTTTAAAGCAAGAAAATAAAATGATTTTAATTACTTCATAAATGATGCTTTTATTGCTTTGAATGATTTATGAAATTGCTACATGTTTTGGTGTATGAATCTTGATGATGAATTGTAAAATGGAAATGATTTTTAAAAGACTTTATGTTTATGAAATTAAGTTTCGAAAATGTATATGAAATATTTTGTGCTCATGAAAGACAAATTCTCAAAATGTGCCATTTGGGCAATCAGTTTTCAAGTAATGAATAATATGTTATGTGAGTTTGTGGTAGTTTGTTCTGTCTATCAAGTGCAGTTGATTTAAAAAGGGTTTTCTTGCCTACCCGCTAGTGGCATGGAGTTCCTTCACAGACTCCTATAAGTTTATGGCTACGCAAGACCATTTTATGGGATTGCGATAATATGTTTTGTTCACAGCTACATAGGACCGTTATGGAAAATGTGTAGTACGTTCTGTTACGGAACCACCCAAACCATTTATGATGTTCTTATGTGTTTATGATTTGTGACAAGTTTGATGAATTCATGATTTATGATGTTTATGAATTGCTTGATAAGTTGTGAATTTGGGAAATATATGTTACATAGATTTCAATGTAAATTTTTCAATGGAAATAAATATTTTACTGGTTTTCGCTTGTTTCTCATTATAAACTTGTTACCCACGAGCCTTAAGCTTACCCCCTTCAGTCTCATCCTCAGGTGATGAGCAAGAGACCGAGTGAAAGAAAGTCAAGACATCACTCCGAATTTGCATGTTTTTTTTTGTTTTGGAGTAGTTTATGTAAAACAAGGCTGTAATTACATTTTGAGCAATTATTATTCAAGTCTCTTGTGTAATTTTGGGATTTTGGAATATTAATGTATTGTGGCTTGAAATGCCATTAAAGCTTTGTAAACTCTTGTTTTATGTTGTTAATGAAATATGAATTTGTGTATGGATGATTGTCAAGATGAAATGTGAATTTGTGCATGGATGATTGTTAAGTCAAAATTTGAATTTGTGTATGGATGAGGTTTAGTTGAAATCTAAATTAATTAAGGATGAGGTTAAGTTGGAATTAGGTACATTTGGAGAATGTATCAAATTGAGATGATAAATTTTGAATACAATTGTTGTTACATATAAGTGAGATATATTATGGAAAAGAAAGATAAGAATTGTTTTCTGAATTCAGTGGAAAAATTGTATCGATCTAGTCCAAATTAGACAAAGTTGTCTCTTAGAAGTTGTAGATTATCTTTCTAGCTTTCCAATGCTATAAAGCATGAAATTTTTGGATATCGGAGTTAAAAGATATGATCATTATAAGTGGTGATGCTGCATAGGATGTTTATACAAATCAACTATAAAAAAGATGAGAATTTGTTGTATCTGATGAATCATTGAGTTGATATTTGAGAGTTTTCATGAAATCATTTTGGTAATTGGATGTTTAAGAAGTGATATTACATTAGAAGAAGTGAATTTGTAAAGATTATTAGTGAATATGATGTTAGAATGGATGTAGGAACCTTTGCAGAGGCTTTAGAAGGAGTTTTGGATCACCTATGTCAATTTGAAGAACTTCAGGTCCTTTAAACGAACCTTTTCGGGTGTAAAAACACCCCCAGCCTAGTCTATGTCCATTGAACGAACATTAGCGGACCTTCTTGGGTCTGGAAAGCACTCCTAAGGCCGTCTATGTCCGTTAGGCGGACATTCACGAAATAGCTACAGTAAATTACGATTCTGACCCTTTTAAAAGTAGAATCTAACTTTGTTGTCTTCACAAAAGTTATATATCTAGAAGTCTTCTTTCAAATGGTCTAAGAATAACCTCAATCCAAGGTTTCTAGAGAAAGTTATGCTAATTCTCCCAAGATAGGTACAATATGATTGAGGATATAAACATATTTGAATCTTTTGGCCATAACTTCATCATCCGACCCCCAAATGAAGTGATTATTGAAGCAAGGGTCCTAACACATTTTTCCACCTCTATATAAAAAATTTATGTCCATTGGTGTTGATTTGGAAAATATTGATGGAGAGAAAGTGAGGAAATTGATTGGAAGAGCATCAATTGGTTGTTTACCAAACATACTTTGATATTTTACTTATATCTTCATCTAATGAGCTCTGATTGAGATGATTCTTGCTGAAAATTAAACTAAAAACTTAGAGTTATGATTGTCTTGAAGAGATCATATGGTGTTTATGGTGATTGACTGATGCGGGCACCCCACTCTTTTGAGATGATGACTTGGGAGGATTCATGGAAATAACCCTTCAAGATAATACGCACACTCATGTTTTATGATTTTCGAAATGAATGTACTAAATTGTGCTTGAAAACGGTGCCCAACACAACTAAATTGTGCTTGAATTAGAACCACCATTCCCTAAAAGCCACTTTTGTTTATGTTCATCTGAATGTACTATTCTAGAACACATTATATACGTGCATATATACTTGTGTTGAAGTCCATATGTGAATGTACTATTCTAGAACTAATTAGTGGTTGAGTATAATTAAGGCATGTTCTTTTGTTATTGATGCACCGTAGAACTACTTTGATGATTTTCTCTGTGAACACCCTTCTTCACGTATATAATGTATCTTCTATTATAATGACGGTCTTTCAATTTTGTTTGGTACGACATCTCTAATTGTTGTTTTTATTTCTTTCTGCTAATTTCTTTGGCAATAAGACAGTCAATGTTAGAAATCATTTATATTTGTTTACATTAAACGATGTCTGTGGTTATGATATAGGTGAACGACTCCAAGAATTTAATAAGATCTTCAAGAAATACCCAGATCGAGTTCTTATAAGTTCTTCATTTAAACTTACGTTTCTTAGATTTTGGAGCTTCTATTTTATGCACAATATAAATTTCTCTGTATAAAGAAACATAATTTCATTATACCATATGATTGAACATAGAAGGAAAAGGATAGGACAACTCAATACATTGTCTTTCAATTTTAAGTTGCATTTTGTCTTTAGGTTGATGTTGTTTTCCTGCTATTGGTGTTGTTTCACTCTCATTTAACATGAAAATTTCCCATTTCATAGATACAACCCATCCTTTCTTGGTTGTTGCCTTATTGAATATAGTTAGAGTAACATCTACTAAGTACGCTCATTCATAAATTTCAGTAAAGGTTCTTATTCCCCTAATTGAAATCTCATGTCAAGTTCATCTTGACCCTTATCTGGAACTTCTTCCTCTTCATGAAGTGGTCAAGAGTCATCTCTATAATATTATTGTAATATCCTGTTCCCATACTAAGGGTTAAAACCCTAAAATTTGGTATATGTGAGATTAAAGAGAGATTTAGAAAATGCATTTCATACTCATGCATAATGTCAGCATACACACATGTGAATTTGATTATTGCACAAATTAAAATAATTGTTCATGCACTCAACTGACATTTTTCGAGTATAAATGATTTTTTAAATGTGAATATGATTTGAATTATATTTTTGTGTCTTAAAAATTGAGTGGGAATGTATAAGTAGTAAATTAAAGTTTTTAGAGAAAATTTGGGAATTTTCTGAAATATAAGGGTATTTTTGGACTAGAAAAAATGCCAAGTGACAGAACAATTGATGAATAGTAGTAGAAATAAGGGTCAAATGGTAATGGATATTTTTTATAAAGGACTTTGGGATTTAATAACATATGTCATTGAAAATTGAGAGACAATTGTATTAGAAATTGGAGGCAAATGGACTAGCTTATTAAAAAATCAAGAAGGGACCATGAGAGAGTGACATGTGGCAAGTGGCAAGTGTCACTTGCCACAGCACATGTTAACTCACGAAATTAGTAAAAAACAGACCATCTTGTGGTCTTTCTCTTGTCACCCACGACACTAGCTCCATTTCTTCATCTTTCTCTATATTTCACTCTTAACTCTTCTCCAAGCCACAACTTAAACCTTGCTTTCTTCAATCACTAGCCATTCTATTTTCTTCATTTTTTACTAAAGACCTAACCCTAACACCCTTGAATGATGATGCACATGTGAGAGAAGGAAGCTAGGGTTGAGATAGATCTTGAAGAGTTGAAGAATCTTGGAACTAAATCAAGTAAGTTATGCTTTAATCATTATGGGTATTGTAAAGGAAACTAATATGAAGAGTAATTTGAGATTGATGAATTGATCATGAAATTTATATATATGAGTCATGAGTGATGAAATATTTATGTGAGTGTCTTGCTTTTGTATATGTGATGATTAATGATTCATAAATTGATGTAGAGATGATGTAGAGTTAGAATGAATCCTTAAGAGATGTATAATGAAGCGAAGAAAAATTGATTTGTAAATAGATATTGTTATGTTCTGTTTTTGATGGATAAAAACGTGGATCATTGATTTGTTAGACATGGATTGGATGGATGTTTAAAGTTAGATAAAATGCAAATATAGTGTCTTGAAAAGGGAAGAACTAGGATGAAAGTTTAGAGACAAAATGAATGGTGTATAAAGTGTGTTGGAGAAATATTAGCTGTGATTTTTTTTCAATGAATATGCTTATGTTGTTTAGCCATAACTTGTTATGTAGTTATCCAAATGATATTATATTTTATTTGAATTAAATTAGAGACATAGAGCTACATTTTGTATTAAGATGTCGAATTCAAATTCTGTCATTTGGAGTTTCCAATTTCAACTTGAAATTCAGTACTAGGTATAGGGAAAAAGTGCAGAAAAACTGGATACATATTGTGTTTTTGTTCTGTTTGTCTTGACGAATTAATGTGAACCTTTTTAGGTGTTTTTGAGCTAAAGAGAGGGATTAATTTGGTTTCTTGAAATGTGAAGGATCTAGGTGATAGTTAGAAGGGAAATGAAAGTGGAAATGAAGTTGAATATGTGCAGAAAATTGATGATTAAAGCATATATATTTGTGTGTTCTGTTATTAGTGTTTAAGATCAATCATAGGCTATAATTTGGTTATGGATGATGTTGAGTTGAAAGGGAGTTAGAATAATGGATAGATGATGAGTATTGAACTAAAAATGATAGACTAAGCATGAGGAATTGAATGTTGTAAGTAAAGAGTTAAAAATGTGATCTAAAATTACCATGAGTTTTCTGTACTGACATAGAGAGTTTTTGACAAAGTTGTCTTCATAGAAGTTGCAGATCTTTCTTTAATATTTCCAGTGATATAAAGTATGGAATTTTTGGACATTAGGGTAGAGAGATATGACCATTAGAAGTTTATGATGTTGCATGGTATGGCCATTCGGGACAGTTACAATATTTTAAAATTTTGAGCCTTATAGAGGCAAAATTTGTTTTCTAAACATGGAAATTGTAGGTCTAGAAGTCCTCTTCGAAACGGACTTTGAATAACCTCAATCCGATATTTGTAGTAAACGTTATGCCCATTTTACCAATCCAGGTCGGAAGGAGAAATGGAGAAAGGGAGAAGTCGCGATCGCAACTCACATTTTTGTGCAAGTCGGAATCGTGACGTCACAGGCGCATGCATGCACGTGACCCATCGATTTCGCCCCAGTCTGAACATACTCCACTATTGTTGCCATAACTTTGTCATCAGACCTCCAAATAACTTTATTTTTGAAGCATTGGATTTATAACACATTGTTTTATCTCTCCATAAAAATTTATAGTTTTTGATTTTGACTTGAAAAAGATTGATCGAATCAAAGTAAGGGTATCGGTTGGAAGAGCAAGAATTGGGTATCTTACTAAACATGTTCCAGTATTTTGATGTTATCTTGATCTGTAGGATTCCAAATAAGATTAATTTACTTTGGAGTAAACTAGATATATAGGTATACAAATTGTCTCAAGAAATCTAATTTTGATTCTTTCTCTAAGATATTGAATTTCTGGATGGACGTTGTACATAGTACTCTATTTTTGAGTATGGACAACCTAATAATGCTTGAGGCATGTCTTCCAAATTATTGAACCAAATTGAGTGATTTTAGTGTCAATGGAAATATAAGACATAGAGGAACACTTTTCTAAATGAGATATTGACCAAATTACATCAGTTTCACTTTCTAATTGACTGTGAATAGTAGATCTGAAAGAGTGACTTGGAAAAATATGAAGTGAGTCAATGAGAAAGGAATAGAGATTTTAATGGTTTTAGTGAGGCATAAGCCTAAGTATTAGATGAGTTTTGATATAAGAATGATTTTTTGATTAAATTAAAGGAAAGATACCCGGGATTGTCATTGAACAGCATTATACATTACACATATTCATATGTGAAAAACTGAATGTTTACGTGATTGTGCAATTAATAATGTGGGTGCAATATGTGTTTTGCATAATGATGATATAGGATAGAATGTTTCCATCTAGACATTTCTAGATCATGGAAGCTAATACTAATCTAAGGCATACTATGAGTAGACCTAGATGGTCTCAATTCGTTGTTTATTCTGTTTTAAATTTTGTATTGATTGACTACTAAATGTCTATGTGAATGTGATTGATTGTGTTGGTTTCCGGATAGGAGGTCCGTTGATTTTGACGTTTGGTTGAGATATTAAAGTGTTACTTGTATATGAATGATATGAACTAAGTGTACAAATTTGATTGTTAAATGTATTCTGAAGGTCCATTTGCATGTAAGTGAAAATATGTTGAATGTCGTACTAAGATCCGATGATATGGGAATGTGATTGAATGGGAGCAGGCAAATGTGATTGATACCTTCTATTTCATGAATGCATGAAATATAATGGTAGTTGTGACCTGAGTAGCCACTGATCAGAGCTTAAAGTTCAATGAGTGAAAACGATTCTCAAGCTCAAAAGTGATCCAGAGCCTTAGGCTCAAAGTTTAATGAGCCCTATATGGGATAGTTTAGGCACTCAGTCATAAAAAAGTAATAAATGGAAAGTGGGTCTCTTGCAAACTACATATGCATAATATGAATGAATAAATTGTATCGATTGTAAAATGTGAAACATTGTGAATGTGATTGTGTGTTATGTGACTAGGTAAGCTATCGATGATGGTAACTCATTGAGTTCGCAAAACTCACCCAAAATTTGTAATTATTTTTCCAGGACTCATAAGAATACCTCGTTAGGCAAACGGGAGTATAGTTACTGCATGCAAGGGAAAGATAGAGGTCGGGATCAGTAAACGTCTGCATTAGTGTTATCCTATTCTTGTATAAATTTGTAGTCCACAATTTCTGTAGAATAGTGTTTTATATTTGTAATGGGCCCCAATTGGTTATTGAAATTATATTGATTGTAATGTGTTGATTGAAAATGTTATGAATGAAAGTGAGCCCAAATTGATTACTGATTTCTGCGTATTTGATTGTATTCAAAAAAAATTTTATACCGAGTTTTGACTAATTGAGTGTTCTAACACGCCATCCTCGCGGGGTACGGACTTGGATATTACTCAAGATGTCGGACACGTGTCTTGCAAGAGTGAGGTATTATATATATATATATATATATATTATACTGTTTTTTTTTTCTTTTTCTTATCCTCACCAAATTAAAAC
>JAOTIZ010000002.1:7817460-7830343 GCA_027123425.1 Erythroxylum panamense | reverse complement strand
AACCTTTATCGTGGGATACGTGTCGGAGGGACCTTCGGGCGTTCCGATATGTACCCTACGATGAGGGGGCGCTACAATTATGGTGACTTGTGAAGGATCGTTTCCATTTATTTTGTGATTTCAAAATGTTTCATCTGTAGCAGGTAGCAATGGTTATTTTCTTTTGTATTGCCACTAAAATTTTGGGGCGTTTAGTTGTAATTTTGTTTTTTTAATAAAATATGATTAAATTTTAATATAAATATAATTATATTAAAAAATTATAAAATTGAAAATTAATCAAAAATTATAGATAAATTTATTTATTTACAAATAATGATTTATTAATTTTTAATTTATTATAAAATATATTCTAAATATAGTATTAAATTCGTTATATTTTATTTACAATAAATAATTAAATAAGCTAAAATTTTAATTTTTATTTCAAACTAATATCTTAATTTTTAAAACAAATTTTATTTGATTTAAATATTTGATATTTAAAATTTTATTTCATAATAAATATTTTGAAAAAATATATTTAATATATATTTATTAAATAATAATTATTTTTTATATTTTAAAAATAATATATTTAAATATATTAAATTTAATATATTTATTAAATAATAATTATTTTTTTTTTACCTTAAAACTAATTTTATTTTTAAATTTAAAGTATTATAAAAATGATTAAATTATATTATGATAATAATCTTATTAATAATTAATATTAAATAATTAAATATTATATATTATATATTTAATCATTATATCAAATTATGACTTAAAAAAAAAGGAAAAAATCTAAAACCAATTATTATAATTCTTATGTTATGAAAAAAGAAAAAATAGGACATT
The DNA here is from genome assembly GCA_027123425.1 of Erythroxylum panamense. Lineage (NCBI taxonomy): Eukaryota > Viridiplantae > Streptophyta > Magnoliopsida > Malpighiales > Erythroxylaceae > Erythroxylum > Erythroxylum panamense. The sequence continues at coordinate 7,829,500 of JAOTIZ010000002.1, read as the reverse complement.
AAAAATGAGAAACTCAACCGAATATTTTTTATTGAATATAAAAAGAAGAAATATAATTGGAACCAAATATACGCTCAAACTAGAATGGAAATACGTTAGAAATAGTAAAACCCAAGAGCAGCTTAGAAAGCTGGCGCCTTATTACTGGACCAAACACAAAGCAAAATTAACAATATAGAACATGAAAAATACCAAATTTGGACTCGTGGTTCATCACAATCCAGAATGAGTAGACTAGAAGCATAAAGTTCAGCTTATCCAAGCATTAGTAAGGATTTGTTGCATAAGAGCATGCTTAGGCATGGTGTAGTCAAAGCCGAATCTGCTGCATGCATGACTTGCCCTCAATAATGTGGTGTTGATTAGCTTCCAGATAATCCTCGTACGTAATTCCAACATACCTGGGAGGGTGGTTCTCGTCAACGAATTGTGGTGAAGGGCACACTAGTGCGTCCAAGGATGGTCCCAGAAACATTGGAAGGGTCACCCTTCTCTCTTCATTGTTCACCACTACGCGGTGTAGAGCACTCTTGTACTTACCGTTTGTAAGTATCTGCCATGGGCACAAAATGGTTAGTGTACACACGCATTGAATAACAACAAGGCGTAATTAATGACCAGACCGCAATACATACCTCAAGATGGTCTGCAACGTTAACAATGATCCAACTAGGCTCAATGTTTGCGTTAAGCCACTTTCCCCTGTGCTCCAATTGGAGACCACCTCCCACATTTTGTATAAGAAGAATCAGGAGACTTGGATCACAGTGAGGGAACTGACCGATTCTCTTTTGAGAATGTAGACGCTGTGGGTAGTCGTTGGCGGTGAAGAAATTATAACCTGTTTCAAGCTTCATTGTCTTTTCAATATATAAATCTTCAAGCCCTAATGATTTTTCAATCCCTCTAAGTAATTCCAACCCCACCTCTCGCAAGTTTTGGCTGTACTCTTGTAAAACTTCCCTGTTTCAGAAAAGGATTTTAGTTCGGTAGTCGACTGCAGTTACTAGTGCACTATGTATTAATATGAAAACTTGTTAGAAATCTGTAATGTACCCTAAGCCAAGGGGTTTGGTTGGGCAATGAAACTGTGGATGAGCTGCAATCTTAAGAAACTCCCTGCTTACGTGATTGATGTCACCTTTTCCCCATCTGATCCTATCACTCGGACTGATGGTCTCATATTGTCTCTTCTCTTCCTCCGCCAAATCAAAAAAAGCAAGGAGTCCCTCATATACACGTGTAATCAAGGTGTCCGCAATCCCATGATTTTTTACCTGTAGAAGCTGATGTATCAACCTAAATTAATGATAAAAACATGCTCGAGATCAAGCATGTTATATAAAACTACCAAATCTACATCTTTAGTTAGAGAGAGTACGATAAAGAAGCCATAGTTCAGGCAAGCTTTGCTCAGATTTTCAATGGCACTGGAACGTTGAGCAGGATTGTCAAAGTTAATCAGCATTGAGTAGTCTACGAGGGGAATCTCATCATCCTCTCCGTTCAAGGCATCATCCATGCAATTTAGAGGGAAGGCATTTCCAAGATCACTGGATGTGATTGCTTTCTCCTCAATGGGTTGGAGCAGCTGACGAACCATTTTACTGCAAGTATTGGTACAGGAATAAGTGAGAGATTTTTAGCTATAGAGATTGTTGGAGCTCATAGGAGTGTCCATTGATGCAGCATCTATAGAGCTAAATAGGAAAGCGTTAAATGCTGAATTTCTAGACAATTTGGGACGGCCTAAGCAACTTGTGTTCCACGCGGCCATACATACCAGGTACGGTGGTCTATCCCACGACATGCATAAAGTTTTAACGTATTCCGCCTTCGTATTTCTTGACAACGATATCATAGAGAGGAAAAATGTACGTATCATGTCGTGCGTGCCAGTTAGCACGTAATACAAGTTTATATTATTATATCTTGTCATTTCGACAATAATGTACCCTTATCATTTATTAATTTTTTAGCATTTTTATGTTTAATTAATACAGAATACTCTAATACTTCTCCTCAAGTACAACTAAAACTTGACATCTAGTTATCACTTGAAATAAATGTAGTGATAATCAGATCGGGTTGTTGAAACTGAACATCTAAACAAACAATCATTAGCTTTATACCATATCAAATTTGGGCTTGGGTAAACTATCTAAATGACTAGTTTTAGTCATTTATATAGTTAACCCTTACTATTTATAAACTTTTTAACATTTTCATGTTTACTTAATAAGTGATTCTCTAACATATTTAAGTAGAGACAAATGAATTACAATACTATATGTGTTGAATGTGCTTAATGTCAATTTGCTTACTCGAGGTACTTACTTGAATCATATAATGGATACACGTAATAAAATTGGAAAGAGGATCTCACTCCAATAAAAGACGCCAGTTAGACACGTGAAACAAGTTATTATAAGTGGAGACAAATGAATTAGAATACTATGCATGCACTCTGTCAAACATTAGAATACTAAGTTACTTAGTTGAATCATATAATGGATACACATAATAAAATTGGATTAGTTGAATCATATAATGGATACAAATAATAAAATTGGAAAGAGGATCCCACTCCAATAAAAGAGGCCAGTTAGACACGTGAAACAAGTTCGTATAAGTAGAGACAAATGAATTACAGTACTATGTGTGCACTTTGTCAAACTCGTGAAACAGGTTCTTATAAGTAGGGACAAATGAATTACAATACTATGTGTGCAGTTTGTCAAACATTAGAATACTAACTGGCCTCGGTTATTGTGTCTATCCATTATTATATGATTCAACTGTGTAACTCGAGTAAGCAAATTTTTCGTTAAATCCATAACACTCAGGTAAATTATTGTGGCGATCTGTCTTAAATCCCAAGCTACAACTGTTTGTTGACAATGTTAACTTTTGTAAATTATAAAAGAAGCTTTTTATCTTGAGAAATATAAAAGAATCATTTTTCATTTCTTAAAGAAGTCTTATTTAGTGTCTTGAATGATTGATTGAATAACTACCAATGATCGGATCGTTTGTGCCAACTTAATTTTGAATGGTAAATTTTCTTGGATGTATATATGGCATTTTTATTGTCATCGAAAACAAATCGATCGATACGACAAGTTCATTGTTTGGTACTTAAATCCATATATAGCTAAATCGATCCACGCAAACGTAACGAATTAAAATTTGTATAATAATAAAGATAAAGAATTAAAAATTACTTAATAGAAATAACGAATTAAAAATTTTAAAATATTTTTACTTTAGAATTTAACGTTTTAATATTTTAATTAAATGTCTAAACTTTTAAAAATTAAATAACTCAATTCAAGGTTATTTTTGTTAATATTTTACTATTATAAATAACCTAATAACATAAAATCTGATATTTAGAGGAGTTACAAATATAATTTTTAGTCTCCTAAAGCAAACACAATAGTGATTATGTATTTTAAAATGTAATCATCACTTATGTAATATTAAAAAATTACATGAAAATAAGATATCTCGTAGCTCCTCTAATGCTACCCTTTATATTAACTTAACTTTGTTATTCACGTTAACAAAATACTAATGGAGACAATTTTTTTAATTCAGATATCTAATTTTTAAAATATTGAAAATCTAACTAAAAATTCTAAAAATCTTAGAGAATGAAATAAAAATAAAATCTAAGAAAATTTAAAACTTTATAATTTATTATCCTTTAATGATATCATGCATAACTTTCGATTAAGTAAAACTACATATTCTCTTTAAGACATGCTTGTCTTATACTTATGCTATATATATTTTAAATGGTTATCAAATAGTTTTTTAAATTACAGCACTAATAAGAAATGCTTCAATCGAATATAGTTCAATTTATAATGTATACTTTTCTCAAATCAATATGAAATAAAGATGTAATTTCATTGAGAAACAATATAATTTAGAAATTAATATAAAAGAAAATATTTAGTCAATATAAATATGTTGCATCAAAATATTTTAACTAAATATTAAATGTCAGTATTTTGACAAAAACAGTAGAAGCCTAATTGTTTTGAAATAAAAAGTGTCTCAACCTAGAAAAGCTCATTATCAGATATCTAATAAGAGACGGACTCCACTTGAATAGAACAAACACAACAATAAAAGAAATTGAGATAAAAAAAATGGACATACAAGAGTTAACGTGAAAAACCCCTTAATATGAATATGAGAAAAAACTACGGACAAGAATAGAAAACTTTCCACTATAAAAAACAAAGATTACAAGAGTAAGAAAACATCACCTACTTCCAATGTGAGATAGAAAACTAATAATTTCCCACTTGAAGATTTGATTGAGAACTAATCAATCTCCATATATTTATTTCCATCTTATCATTTCTTTGTTGTCTACGTTTTTGCCAAGCCATACAAAGATCTACACCATATGAATTTATCAGTGTTGATTGACTTTGTTGGTGCATCTACTAGGTTCTCTTTTGTGTAAATTTTTTGCATTGTCCATACTTCCATCTTCACCACTTCACGAACAAAATGATATTGAACTCTTATATGTTTAGTTTTGGAATGAAAAACTGGATTCTTTACAATATGCAAGGCACTATGATTATTACAGTACAAAGGGATGTTCTCTTGTCAGTACCCAAGCTCCTCCAAAAACCTTTTTATCCAAATCAATTCCTTGCACGCTTGTGTAGTTGCCATATACTCAGCTTCTGTTGTAGATAATACTACAACTATCTGTAGTTTAGACACTCAGCTCACATCTCCTCCTGCAATAGTAAAAACATAGCTTGTAGTGGATTTTCTTTTATCAAGATTGCCTGCAAAATCAAAATCAACATATCCTGTGGCAATAAATTTAAGATCCTTCATAATATAGAGAAACATTTGAGGTCCCTTAATATATCTTAGGATCCTCTTTACAACCCACCAGTGTCCTCGACTAGGATTTGTCATGTAACAACTAACCACTCCCACTACATATGTAATGTTTGGTCTTATACAAATCATAGTGAACATTAAACTTCCTACAACTAATGCATATGACACTTGAGACATCTCTTTCCTCTCTGATTCACTGTTATTTTTTTTTACTTGAGGATAACTTAAAATTAACAGGAAGAGATGGAGATTGACTTACAATCTTGCATAATGAAGCGTCACAAGATTTTCTTTGAGTAATTCTTCTGAGAAAGCCAATCTTTCTATTATTTTTATCTCGATAAATTTATATCCCTAGAATCTTGTTTGCTAGTCTTCTGAGAAATTCTTCTGAGAAAGCCAAATCTTAAATCCTTTATTTCAAACTTTTTAGCTAACTAAGCCTTCAAATCTTGAACATGATATTTGTTGGGGCTTGTAACTAACGTGTTGTCATCATACAATAATAATACAATGAAATCATTATTACCAAACCTCTTCAAAATATGCATAAGGGTCTGTATTAAATCTATTGAATCCACGACTCATTATAAAACAATAAAAACTTTTATACTAACATCTTGGCACTTGTTTTAAATCGTACAAAGATTTATTCAACCTAGAAACCAAGTTTTCTTTCCCTGGTTCTTCAAAGCCTTCTAGTTGATGCATGTAAATTTCTTCTTCAAGATCTCCATGAAGAAACGTAGTCTTTACATCTAACTGCTCTAAATATAGATCAAATGTAGCACACATAGATAGTATAATCTGAATTGTATTAAGATGAACTATAGGTGAATTTTTTTTAATGTAAAGTCAATACCTTATTTCTGAGCATATCCTTTTACCACCAACCTTGCATGATACCACTCCACCTAGTCATTACTGTTATGTTTGATCTTGTACACCTATTTATTGTCAATGGGCTTTCGCCTTTATGGTAGTGGCATAAGCTTCCATGTCTTATTCTTATGAAGAGATTCTATTTCTTCCTACTTTATTGTTGTCATCCATAGTGACGCATCTGAGTTATTTGTTGCTTATCAAAATGTTGATGGTTCTCCATCTTCTATTAGGAGACAGTATACAACATTGCCCTCTATAATATAATCAGACTGTTATGTTGGGATTCTCCTTTTACAGGTTGACCATCGAACTTGTGTATTTTCATATTCAACTAGTTCTTGCTACTCATGATCTGATATAACTTCAGTATAATCTTTTAATTCAGTCTTCCTTTCTTTTTGAATTGTTATAACTTCATAATTTTCTTCAAATGTGTTATTTGGATCTTTCTCTTATAGTTTATCTTTTGCAAATATGACATCTCTGCTGATGACGAGCTTGTGGGAAGTAGGATCCCATAGTCGATACCCCTTGATTCCGTCATCATAACTTGTAAATCTACATTTTTTAGATTTTGAATATAGTTTTGTGATATCTTTGGCATTATACGTCACGAAAATAGGACTTCGAAATTTGTGTAATTGAGAATAGTCTATTGGTTTACTGGTCCACATCTCCATCGATATCTTCAGATCAATTGATCGTGTTGGTGATCAATTAATCACATAGTAGGCGGTCTTTACTGCTTCTGCCTAGAAATACTTTGCCATACTTGCAGTTCTCAACATGGCTCTAGTTCTTTCAATCAAAGTTATGTTCATTCGCTCTGCCACTCTATTTTTTTAGGAGTGTAAGGCACTTTGAATTAAAGTTTGATGCTTTCTCGATTATAAAAATCAATGAACTCATCACCAGTATATTCTCCACCATTATCAGTCTTGAGATACTTGATTTTCTTCCCTGTCTTTAACTCAAATTGTTCTTTAAATATTGTGAAGGTTGAAAATACATCTCCCTTTCTCTTAATAGGATAAACCCAATATCTTCTGAAGTAATCATCAATAAAGGTCACAAAGTACCTTGCTCTACCCAGGGACAACTGGTGCTTGTCATATATCAGAGTGAATCCATTTTAGAATATCTTTACTTCTAGAATTTGACACATTAAATTTCAGTCTATACTGCTTACTTATAACCCAGTGCTCACAGAAGGGTAATGATATCTTTGTGAGACCAGCAAGTAGTTTCTGCTCAGGAAGATTCTTCAATCTTTGTTATGACATGTGGCCAAGTTTATGGTGTTATAATTTTGTTGTATTTTCTACATAACTAGCCGATGCAACCGATGCATTTGCTTCCATATACATATGTCCCATAAGCTTGTATAAGTTTGCAGCCATCCTTTCTATCTTCATGACTACAAGTTCTCCTTTGATCACCTTCATGACTTCATTTTTAATGGAGGTCTTACACCCAATGTCATCCAATTGTCCTAAACACAATAATTTCTTCTTCAAGTCCTTCACATGTCGCACATTTTGAATAGTGTGAACTGTACTATCTTACATCTTCAACTTGATGGTGCCAATCCCAGCAATCTCCAAGGCGTGGTCATTTCCCATGTCCATAGATCTTGTAGAGATAGATATATAAATGTGAAACTAATCTCTATAAGGAGTCATATGCCACGTTGCTCCTGAATTCATTATCTAAGAATCAATGAGCTCTACTCTATCCTTGAATATCGTTGTTACTTTACTGTATAAGATTTCTCCATTAGCAACACATCCCTGAGAAGTTGATGCTTCAAAGGCCTTGTCTCCACCCTTCCTAAATTATCATTCACTTTTAAAGTGTCCTCTCTTGCCATAGTTGTAACACTTGAGATTTTTCTTACTTTTAGGTTTTGATCTTCCTTATTTGTGATGCCCAGTGGAATCACGCTCTATTGACCGTTCTTTCGTCATCGATAAGGCTTCCGCTTGATGCAAACTTGTCAGCCTTTCTTCCTTGTTGATGCGTCTACTTTCTTCTTCAAGAACCAAAGCAGCAACATCATCAAATGCCAAAGTATCAGTGAGAATATTATTGGTTAAATTAATGATGAGTTGGTCATATAAATCTAGAAGACTTTAAAGTAGAATCTCCGCATGTTCAGCTGGATTTACATTATGTCCTAACTTTAAAAGTTGAGAGCATAGTGAGGTCAAAGTATTGATATGTTATGTTACTAAAGTAGATTCAAACATTCGAAATGTGTAAAGTCTCTTCTTTAGAAAAATTTGGTTGTGAAGAGACATAGCTTCATAAAACTTTGTGAGATGATCTCATATCTTCTTGGCTGTTTTCTTTTCCTCTACATCTTGCAAGATATCATCTGATAGACCAAGATGCAAATCTAACATGGCCATGGCATCTATTTGTTTCCATTTGACGTCATTTGTGAAATCCGCCGACTTAGCACTGATGGCCTCTAAGCAGTTTTTTTTATTAATACTATCTTCATCTTCAATTTCCATAATGAGAACTTTGTCCCGTCAAACTTTGTAATATCAAATTTGGTTGTCATTGCTTCTATTACAAGAATTGACTCCCACTCTTTCATATTAAAAAGGGAAACCGCCTCAAATTACCTCTAGTTAGTATGTAATAAGACTATAGTACACTAGGAAATGAAAGACTGAAGGGGTCATAAATGATCCCACTTAAAACTTATTGTCATTAGATAGAGCTTTTCCTAGACATGCACCCAGTCACCTTAAATACCAGTGAAAAATGCCCAAAAAATGACAACTAGAACTCGATAATATAACCACTTTTAACTCGCAAGAACACCAAAGAAAAACTCATTTTCTAATGTGGAAAATTAGACAATATTGTAGCCACAGAGCATACTTGTGCAACCCTTAGGCTCTGTTACCACTAATAGGAGATGGACTCTACCCTAATAGAACAAACAAATCAATAAAAGAAATTAAGATAAAAAAAAAGAGCTCACAAGATTTAACATGGAAAACCTTTAATGAATATGGGGAAAAATTACAGGCAAGCATAGAAAACTTTCCACTATAGAAAGCAAAGATTACAAGAGGAAAATTTTACAATTCACACCAAGAATTGATATACAAGATTCGAGAAATAGATTTTACGATATATAAAACCTTAAGCATATGTCTCCTTATATAGCCTTAATGGAAACTTCCAATCTTACCCGTTTCTGATGTGGGATAGAAAACCAACACTATCAGATTGATCCTTACCTTCTTACATATTTTATTACAACTCTGAGTTCAAAAGTGCATAAATCCTCATTTAGTGAACTAATTAGATGATGTTTCACCAAATTTTTTATTACATATATTTAACAGAAGTTACGAGACAGACGGGGAATTAATTTCCAGGATCAAATTACATGGATTACTTACGGAGACAAGTTTTACACGGCTTCTATCAAGAGTCAACATCTTCAACTCAGTGAAAGAAACATGTTTCACAAACTCTAGCAAAAGCATGTGCTTGGAAGAGTTTTAGTGCATGATCGTCTATGCGTACCTTTTCTGTATCATCTTGTACCTTAAATCTGCGGATAACGAAATTCAAGCAACAAATTGTTGTTATCTAGTAACACTTCTAAAATAGCTTCAAGTGCAAAGGAGTTTCACCAAACTTATAAAATAAGATTTTAGTTAAATTAAGGTTTCAAATTTGACTGCAATCATAAATATATTTATTATTAATTTTATTCATGGAGTTTCTTTAAATTTATTTCAAATATAAACGTAACGGAAAACAACACTATTCATATACGATATTGTGTATTTATTGTGTGTGCGTCTATTTTTCTTGTGTGTTTGTTGTGTATGCGTTTGTTTTTCTTGTGTGTTTGTTTGTGTACCTTCTAATATGGAAAAGACAGAAGAAAACAAGAGCTTATCAGTCATGTCATGTGCATATGCTCGGAGTGACTTTCTCGCCTGCGACTTTAGCAATGGAGTCATGTCCGACTGTCGTTACATGTTTTTCTAGCTCGTATGTACTAGTTACTAGTTGCCGAGATGCAGAGTCTACCTCAAAGTTTTTCCGGCTAGTATGTACTAGTTACTAGTTGCTGATTTCTCGTAAAGGCAAAACTGGAAAAGACGAGATATTTAAAGTATTTCAAAGATGCACTTCTCATTTTCTCCCTTTTTTTCACGGCAATGATATTAATACTGGATTGTATTGATAGCTGATTTAGTTATGATAATGTTAAATTTTGTAAGATTAAGCTCAAATAAGTTGAGCATATACAAGCTCAAATAAAGTTAATTCTATGATAAAACTAATTAGTGATAGTAGGAATAATTCACTAGGCTTATATGCATTTTTAAGACATATATTCTTTTCATGTGCGACAAAACTTCGCTTATATTTCAACATGTCCCCCTCACGTGGGAGCTAATTTAAGGCTCAACACGTGACACAGTCTATCGTGTCGAGGTGGTGACGACTAACTCAAGAGCAATATACTCTGATACTATGTTAACTTTTATAAGATTGAGCTCAAATAAGCTGAATACATACAAGCTCAAATGAGATTTTATCATAAAACTAATTGGTGATAGAAAGAGTAATTCATTAGGCTTATATGCATGCTCAAGGTCATATATTCGTTTCATACGAGACAAAATCTCACTTATGTTTCAACTGATACAGTGTACTGTATCGGTATCAGTTAATACTAAGTATCATTTTGGATAAATTTTTAAATTTATAAAAAATATCTAAAATTTTTAAAATTACAAAACTGTTTTTAATATATTGTCATATATAATTTATAATTTTACATTAATCTTGTCTCTAAAAATCATAATAATAAAATATTGAAATAACAACAATCTATTTATTTCTATTAATATTACTTTTCATATATTTTACATATAAATAATAACCACAAAATATGAAAAAGATCATTTATTCATCATACAAATATAAACTTAAGGATAATACAAAGTACATGAGATGTTACAATTATATTATATAATAAATAATAATTACATCAAAATATCAAATAAAAAACAAATATCTATGACTTTTTATGTATTATAATTTACAACAATAGTTCATGCTGAGACAACAACTAACTAGGAGTGAAACCTGAAACAAAAAATATTTATAATTATATTTTTATTATATATATATAGAATTTAACATATACATCAAACATAAGTGAAATTAAAAGAACAAGAGAGATGAAAATCTAAAATTTCATTCAATCAAACATCTACTCAAATCACATTAACCCTTTAATTTTTATTTGGTACAAAATTATCATCATTGAGAGGAGTCTCATTATCGCCATCATTCAAATTCATTACACCATTATTCTAACTACTCTCATTCATTACAAGAAAAATTGGTTTTACCGATAGAAACTGTCGATGGAAAATAATAATTTTTCGTAGGGAAACAAATTTGGCGATAAAAATTGCCGATGAAAAGATTCATAGGAGAAATGATAGTAGGTAAAATTTTCTGATGGAATTACAATTTCTATCGGGAAATTTAGGGACGAAATCACAATTTCTGTCAAAAAATTTAGCAAAAGAAATTATTTATCCATTGGGAAATTTAACGACAAAATTACAATTTTTGTTAAAAATTTATGAACTGAAATTGTTTATCCGTTGGGAAATTTTTTGACAGAATTACAATATCTGTTCAGAAATTTAACTATGAAATTACAATTTTCTTAGGTAAATTACCTACGAAGTATATCATTCCATCAGTAAATTTACCTACGATACCATTTTCTTCATCGGTAATTTTAAAAACTCCATCACTACAAAATTTCCACTTGAATTTTCTGCCAAAAATCTATCGATTTTTTCTACATTTAATTTCTCTAAATAATATAATCTTGATTAATAATATAATATAAAAATTATCCAGATTGATAATATAATATAGAAAGCATAATGTACAACAATAAGTATCTTGAAAATAACTGTAAATTAAGAATTCATAAAAGATTAGAGTAGCAAAACATCAAATAAAATCCATTTAAGTACTGAAATATTATAAATCTAAGCTATGCAGTTGGTGAAGGTGGATGATCTAACTGCTACGATGAGGTGCTACCCCTCCTTTTTAACTCATCCATCTCATGACAAAGCTGCGCTATGTACTCTATCGATTGTCGCAACTGAGTTGTTAGCACACTACAAGAAAAATTAGTTTCAGTAACCATTATTAATGGTTGCTAAAAATAAGAAAATGGTCGTTAAAAGTTATA
>JAOTIZ010000002.1:7790741-7803665 GCA_027123425.1 Erythroxylum panamense | reverse complement strand
AAGCAAAGTTGGAACATACTCTGTTTTCATTATATATATGCATAAATGTTTGGGTAAAGTGAGTGATGGATTTTTGTAAGGTTAGAGTTAAAGAGAACTTAGAGGAGTGTAGTGTTGTGTTTTAAGAAGGATTAAAATGACAAAAAGAGAATAAATGCAATAGATGAAGATGGGAAAAATGCAGAAATATGGCTTTTGCTTACGTGAACAGCACAAGTTTTGTTATGTATGTATAAATTTTTAGATTTTTGATTTATTTGTGTTGGGCTTAATTGTGATGGAAGTAGAAAAAATGGTGGTTTATGTGGCAGATATAATAGTTTTGATGTATAGGAATGAAGCACAAATAAAAAAAGAAATTAATGGTATTGAACATAATCCTTTTTTTACCCTGCATTCACGATTCTACTATTATTATTTATATTATTTATTATTATCAATATATATTATTTTATTATTATTAGTATATTAGTACTATTAATATTAGTGAAAAATAATCATTAACGAACAATAATGAAAAAATAGATCATATTCATAGAGATAAGGAACATAATTCACATGAATATAATAAGTCTCGCTTGGGTTGGTTTAATGGTAGTCTTTACATTTTCCCTTTCATTCGTGATATGGGACAAAAGTGAGTTTTAGAAAGGCTACTAAATGAGTTAAGAAATCAAATTGTATCGGTTTTTTTAATAGATCTTTCAGCAAAGACCTTTGAATTTAACCATTCAAATTGAATTAAATTCAATTATTGAATTCAATTTCTGAATTATACTGGATCCGAGTAATTCGAGTAAAGTAATGTATTCTAGGAATAATACCCCTAAATAGGGGAAATATTATTTCAATTAACAGGTCAAAAAAATATGCCCTTACTTTTCTTGCCGGAACCGACTAACAGGATCAACTAATCAACTAATATTCATAATTAAATATCGTTACTGCATAGATAATCTCATTGGTGTGAAAGAACTATTACTGGAGAATTCATGGGGTAGAGCCAAGCAGTGTGAATTATACAAGTTAACAATAGCATTGATTAAACTAAAGGAAAAGGCTCCCGTGTATAGAGAAGACCTTACCGCTTAAAAAGTAACTATAGGAATGATGGATTCCATTATTTCTTTATTCATTTCTATTTATTGCTTGTTTTTTTATGTTTTTATTTGATACTTAGGATTAACACAATTTGTTTCTCTTTGTTTTTGAAACAAGTGAAATGCCTAGAATAACTGCCATAGAAATCATCTTGTAAGACCTTTTTAATATAATAGAATTTTTTAATAAACCATAAGTTTTGTATTTTTTTCTCTTGATTTGAAGGATTTTTTTTTTGCATAAAAACTTTGATGTCTCCAAGATTTTTTGTTTGTAATGATCAAATTTAATTTTTAGTAGATTAAACTTAGCACAACATCATTATTGCAATAGAATTGGATTGCTGGTTATAAGGTTAACTAAAAAAAGAAAGTTTTAAATTGAATATATTTTATTTCATTGTGTATTTGATCTTAGATATATTAGCCATTTCTTCATAACAAGAGCTTGTATTAATGTTATGTTTTCTCAATGAAAAGTTATTCGGTTTTGTTGTATAGATCCCAGTCCCAGAGAGCAATGGATTAAATGCTGCTGCATTTGTGATGGAGGAGAGACACGAAATGAAGAAGAAATTTCTTTGGGCCCAAAAGGGAATCGACGGTCCAGGGCCTCAGCCTCTCAGTCTCAGCTAAATGGAGTAGTTCCTCCGAGTCGGGTTAACCAAATATTAAACAGCGTTAGGCCCCAAACATTGGACGGAAAAGATAAAGCAAATAAATGAATTGGCATTGAAAAATTTAGGCCGGTCAAACAATTGACAATTTGTTTAGGTGGACTCTGATTGGGATTGGGATTGGGCAATAGACAACAATTCAAAGTTCATCAAAGTTGACTTGTTGATAGAAATGTTTAGGACATTTGGCAAGAAATAACAGGCTCCGATTCATTTTTTTTCCTTCTTGTTTAAGCAAATATTTGCAATATATTATATTATATTGTGTTGTTATGTTCTTTTTTAAAAAAGGTAACAATTTGCTATTTTAATTTTTTTTTCTTTTGTAGAAACAAATATGAGTTAAAGTTGGTTGAAATGAAATGTATGCTTTCCCAAGCATTCCTAGAAGGGAATCAAATAGCCAATTGAAATGCAGATTGCAGGGTGGAAGAGGGAGATGATGCCATCTGTCAAGGTGGGTCGCAGTCGCAGACAGACAAAACGACGCGCTTTCGGCTTATGCAGTTGTGCTGTGCTTCGTCCATTTCCATTCCCACATCTACACGGAAAAGTCAAACAACGCATCACTTACCAACTTCTATTTTTATTATTAATCTAACCAATTTATTAAAATTCTATAAAATTTACACCACGTCCCATAATAAATAAAATATATTAAATTATTTTTTGATTCAACCATTTTAAATCTAACTTCTTCTACCCCTTTAGACTGGCTGCTTTAGGTATGATTAAGTTAGATGAAGTTAATAACACTAATTATAATTTTTGGTGAGATATGAGATCTAAAAAACGCAGGACGTTAAAAACCAAGTTTGTATTTTTAAAAAAATGAATAAGTTATATATATTAAATTAAAATCTTAAGAAAATGAAATTTTGGTTTTAGAGGATAGGTTGTAAGATGTAAAATGTTAAAAAGAAAAAAAAGAAAGAAAGAAAGAAGATATGACCGAGCAAACCCAAAAGTCTACTCTTTCTTGGAGGAGCGACAGTATAATTAGAACTAAAACCCCTTCCCTTGAGACCTCTTCCTCCACGCTCCCTCTCCCTCTCTCTCGATCGTCATCGTCATTTCTCGCACGTGTACATCATAATTCCTCTCTCTCTCTCTCTGTCTCTTTACAGGTAAGTTCTTCGATCAAACATCCTTGGTTCTTTCTTTTGATTTTTCAAATTGGGTTAGACTTCCAATTCGGATTCGGTTCTCATTTTTTTCTCCTCCGACTATCATACTTGTTCGTCTTTTCCTATGCTTACCCCTTGATTTCCATGTGTATTGGCGTGTAATTTGGTCTTTTTTTTTCGGGCTTTTGTTTTTTCGATTCTTACAATTGGTTGACTCTGTTATATTGAATCGGCAAACCTGTAGCCTAGTGGTTGATAATTCATGCTTAGTTTAATCTGATCGTTCATTAAAGCTGGTACCCCTTATTTCAAGATTGGATACTATTGGATTTATTGTTTCGGCTCTTATGTTTTTGTGCAGAACATTAAGGACTCCTGGTTGGTGCGATTTAAGCTGACCAACAATAATCGTCATGGCAAGTAATGCGGCGGCGTGTGCTGAGAGGGCAACGAGCGATATGTTGATTGGTCCGGACTGGGCTATTAACATTGAGCTTTGCGACATCATCAACATGGATCCTCGGTATTTCGTACTTTTCCTTTTCTGGGTTGGTTTAATTTGTTGAAAAATTACTTTCTTTATGATTCTTATTTGATTATGCAGTGTGAAGCTAGATGGGGATTAATCTATTTCTCGTATTTGGTGTTTGTTTATGTCATATTCTCAATGAAAAATGCTAGCTTGCGAATCACATGTTAATTTAAGTGCTTATTGTTAAATGGATAGGCTAGTTCAGATCAGGGTAAGTGCTGCTATGGGTTTACATAGTTGAAGATATTTATAGGGATCTTTCATACTTGACAGAGGCTTTGGATTTGTTTCGTGCTTTTAAGCTGCAATAAAATTCAAGTCAATTGTTTGACATGAATGCTTCTTCTGTTTTTGCGATTATCATCTTCTTTCTTGTTTTGATTCTGCAAATTCTAAAGTTACAACTGTTGGTGTATTCCACGCTTTTATTGTCTGAGAGACAGTGTTGTTTTCTTGATGATTACTTGTGCTTGTATTCATTACTTGAGTTTCATCTATTCTCTTTTTTGAACTTATTTACAAAACCAAAGCACTGTTTAAAGATAAGCATATAATTTGATGGGAATCATCTGAGAGTTTTATAGAATGAAACCTATATTTGCTTAATTGAGAAAGTTCTTTAAACTGCTTGGTGGCCTTATTGTGGATGTCAAAATTTCTTATTGCAGCTCTGCTCATCTTTTAAATCCTTTTTCTCAAGCAATTCAGCAAAGTATGCTGATATTTTCATTGTCAAATTATATTGGGGCATATGACTTATTTGGGTTGATGTTGCAGGCAAGCAAAGGATGCTTTAAAAGTACTCAAGAAGCGACTGGGCAGTAAAAATCCTAAAATACAACTACTAGCTCTTTTTGTGAGTATAATTTTAAGCTCATCAGATTTCTTGTACGTCCTTATGTGTTTTTTTTCCCCCCCTAATCACAATCACAGCCTCTTTTTCTCGGTCTTTCTATACAGTTCTTGAGAACCTTCATTGAGTGTTATTGTCTTATTTATTGCTACACTGTGTTCAATTGTGCAATGGTTGTTCAGGTCTTGAATATGAATACTAATTTGCATTGTATACCTTGTCTTGCTGTTTTGTGAGAGTCAAACACCCATTGTATGTTGACAATGATTTCTTCCTTACATGGAACAATTTTCATATAGGCATTGGAGACCCTGAGCAAAAATTGTGGTGAGAATATATTTCAGCAGATGATAGAGCGTGATATCTTACACGATATGGTTAAAATAGTCAAAAAGAAGGTAGCAATTGCTAGCTTCTTTATTCTATTGGATTTTTATTCTCCAGCTCTTTACCAAAGATACATACTCTTGTTTAATTTGCAGCCAGATTTGAATGTGAGGGAAAAGATACTCATTCTTATAGACGCATGGCAAGAGGCTTTTGGGGGATCAGGTGGAAGGTATCCCCAGTTTTACGCTGCATATAATGAGCTAAGGGTAAATGCTTATCCTATGCTGCATATTGTTTTTCTGTTCATAATTCTGAGCTTAAATTTAAAATTCTAACTCTTGTTAACTGACAGACTGCTGGAGTTCAATTCCCACCTCGAGAAGAAAACAGTGTTCCACTCTTTACTCCTCCCCAAACACAGCCAATAGTTAATGCACCGTCAATCTATCAAGATGCTGCAATTCAGGCTTCCCTAGAATCTGATGCCTCTGGCCTCAGGTAATGCTTGAATGTTCTTGTTTATATTTGTTTAATTTATCATTAAGACTATCTAAATAAGCTTCTTTAAGCTTTCTGTCATTTTGTTGCATGGGCGCACAACTTAACGTAATCTTGGAATTCCTCTCTGGAATGTCCATCAAAGGTTAGGCTACAAAGAACTGTTGATGGTTTTCAAGTAGGTATTGTATATGTGGACAAATTCTCAAGAAACAGCAAATTTTGCTTGTTCATCTTGTTGTGGATGAAATATATCTCAAGCTTAGCTCTCTCTTGCTCACACTCACCCACCCACCAGCCCCTACACATAAGCTTAAATGCATGTGCAACAAGAAGGATGCAAGAGAGAGATAGATGGAAGTATTTCCTTGATCATGAATCTTTTCCACCATCTTGACATGCACAAGACTTTAATTAGATTGTAACACAAAGTAGCCAAGAGTCTACTTTCATCTTTGTTCAACATCTATTCTCTTGCTG
The DNA here is from genome assembly GCA_027123425.1 of Erythroxylum panamense. Classification (NCBI taxonomy): domain Eukaryota; kingdom Viridiplantae; phylum Streptophyta; class Magnoliopsida; order Malpighiales; family Erythroxylaceae; genus Erythroxylum; species Erythroxylum panamense. Next base: position 7,798,068 of record JAOTIZ010000002.1, on the reverse strand, counting down.
TTGATCTGCTGCTTTATTTCTTTGTCTACTTCAAAAGCCCGGCAGAAATTAAAAACGCTCAGGGCCTAGCAGATGTTTTGATGGAAATGCTTGGCGCCTTGGATCCAAAGAACTGTGAGGTAACTATCCTTTTACTTGTTATTGCCCGTTTGACCTTCAATCTATTTGAAGTCTTTTTATCATGCATACACAAAAAGCTTCACAACACTGTCTTCTTGCGTCATATTTGGTGTTGTGACCTGGGATGGTCAGTTGTTCTGTAATCACTATAGAAAACGGTAATTTTTGGTTGAGTTTAAGTTTGAATGAATGTCATCCTTCTTTTCTCATGTCTTCATACCTTCGCAAACTGATTCTGAATCTCAACTATGCTATGAATGTGCTAAAAGAGCGTGTTCTTGTATTTTCTCATGATTGATTGAACAGTTTTTGTAAATTGTATGAAGGTAATCAATCTTAAAATAATCTGAGAGACAAGTTGTTAATTAGATCAAAAAATTTTCTTTCAATAACTCCAAAACATAATCCCCTGGTTGATATCAAACCATGCACTACCAGCTTTATATGTATTGTTCTTCCAAGAAACAAAAGTTTGATTTTCTTCAATTGATTGATTTTTTGGCAGGGGGTGAAACAAGAAGTGATTGTTGACCTGGTTGACCAGTGCCGCTCTTACCAAAAGCGTGTAATGCTTCTTGTGAATAACACAACGTAAGAATTCAATCCATATAAGGCCTTTTCTCTTACCCACATTAATAATGACTCATAAAAATTCGGATTTTCTTTCAGAGACGAGGAACTTCTGATCCAAGGTTTATCATTGAACGATAACTTACAACGGGTGCTACAACGGCATGATGATATTGTGAAAGGGACCCCCGTCCCAGAGGAAAGCTCAACCAAGCCTCCAGTTATGCCATTTCTTAATGTTAACCATGATGATGAGGATTCGGAGGATGATTTTGCTGAGCTGGCACACAGGTGACGATGATCTCTCTCCCTTTCTTCCTGACTTTTGTATTTGTTTTGTTCTGTTCTCCTCTCTATGAGGTCTAATGGGGGCTACTCGCATTGAAGTTTTGCTATTTGATCCTTGTCTGTGATTGAATATAAGATTAGTTGGTAACTTGAATCATCGGGCTTCACACCTTTTATCTCCTATTTGGGAAAGTTCCGTTGGGAAATCACAAGTGTGGAACATGTTGATTTACTGAACCACTGAATTTTGAGAAATATCTTTTTCCGAGTGTGTAATGGTAAAATTTTGATTCTGACTAGTTTCAAACATATTAATGCAGGTCATCAAGAGATAATTTACCGGGACAGAGCAAGAAACCAATGAGCGTTAGGACTGAGCAAACACGATTCAGTCCACTAATTCCTCCTCCACCCGCATCCAAGAAGCCAGTCAGTGCAGACTCTGGTCCTATTGATTATCTCAGTGGTGATGCCTACAAGTCTGGAGGAACCCCTCAAACATCACAATCCTCGCAATTTACAGTTCCAACTCTTACCCACTCAAATTCATCCCCACCTTATTCTCCAACACTGTCTGCATCACCTCCTCCTCCTACTAACTACTCATCACATGCTTTTTCCGGGCACCCTGTATATGATGAACCAGCTTCTTTAAGTAAATCTGCTAATCAGCTCCCTCAAGCACCTTGGGAAACGCCAGCTCATGGTTCTCTTCCACCTCCTCCTTCTAGGCATAATCAGAGACAGCAATTTTTCGATCAGCAACATACTTCTGCTGGCGGTGCACCTCATTCAAGTAGTGAGTCAGCCTCCTCGTACGACAACTTAGTTGGACAAACACATAACCTCTCACTTAACTCGTCCACCACTACGAAACAAGAAAAACCAGATGATGCTCTCTTTAAGGATCTGGTCGATTTTGCGAAAGCAAAGTCATCTTCATCCACCAACCCCAATAGGTCATTTTAAGTACTTGTAGTCCCGTTGGTTCATAGTCTTTGGTACACTTTGGGAGTACATTCAGACCATGAGATTTAGTACTTGTTGGAATAATGTCAGGTTGAACTTTGGCTATGGTTTGTCTATGCGAAGATGTACTTATTGAATTTATTGTAGTATGTGTATATTTTAGAATTGTTGCTGTATCATATTGCATTACCCGAATGACATCAATCTTCAATTCAGTTTCTGGATTTCAGTTCTCAATTGAAGTTCCCAGAGCATTAAGTGTGAGGGAAGGGGAGTGTTGGACTTGGGAGTACCATAACACTATTAAGTTTGTAATATGTTTAATGTTCTCGAGTACAAAGCAACAAAGACATGATCCATTAATGAACAAATGAACAAATGTTCCCAGGTGCACAAAAATGGTGAATCTTTATGTCTAATCAAACAAATTTGGCAGTTGCAGTGGAATCACCTCATATGAAGCAATTTCTTTCTTTGATGCAACTTCATGTTAAGCAATTTTGTATTATCAACGAGCTTCCTTTTTGTCAATGTGCAGTGAAAATTGGAGTTTGAGATTCGCTAGCCGCGCGAGACAATTCAAAGAAGCAAGGTTAACAGGGTTTGAAAGATGGATTTAAGTCGGGGTCGCTTTCTAGGCCGGGAATCCTCCTTATCTGCAGTTAATAAACCTGGAAGTTCATCTGCTTGCCTCCCCTGATAATTCAGTGGAGAAGCAAATTAGGAATCTGATTCAGTTGAGGAATACTTAATATGAGATACTTCAGGGCATTAGTGTGCTTGGTAAAGCAGGGTCATCATATGAGGTGATTGAGGGTCTCTTCATTTCTTATCATCAGATGAAAGACGAACTTAATATCTTATATCACTATGAAAAGTGCAGTCAATCTTACCTGAACAGCATTCTTAAGTTGTCCCCAGCACTCCAAGCGATTGTACTTTGGTGCGCTAGAATGGAAGTATACCCAGACCAGTGCATCCATTAGCTCAGGATGCTCTCTGAAATGTAATGAATCGCCATGTAATACGGACTTGAGAACCTTTAACAAGTCAAATGAGTTGTTATAACCATGATACATAATTAAGATTTGACAAATATAGAGCACACGTGCATGTGTGTATATATATATATATATCTATAGGAGAGAGGTTCGATCTTGACACACAATCTAGCATTAAATAACATCCATGTTAGCAATACACAAGAGCTGTCGGAGGAATTTTGTTTCATATAGATGCAGGCTGCTGCAGAGATTGTTAAGAAACACTTACCAAAGGCATTTCTTTAGAAAAAATGTGGTATCTAATTTCAGCTGCAAGGTCTAAAATGAGATTGGGACCGCTCACATAGCAATGGATATGAAGACCCAACTCCCCATCAAGTTTCTTCCACTCAGCAACCACATCATCCTTGCTATACCACCCTCCTAACTGTCCGTTCAAGCATAATGTCACTGTTTTGTTCAGTTATTTAGGGGACTTGATTTTTGCAAGACCATCTGAGAAGTTTAAAATGAAAAAAAAAGGGAAGACATAAATCATAGGAACTCACACCTGGTCCAGGTTGATGACATTGGAGATGGTTAAGTTTAAATTTGCTGTGAAGTCACAATGAGACAGGATATAAGTCCTAGGGACAATTCCTGAATACTTATTGATATCCTCTCCCATTAGGACAACCTTCAGCTTTGAGGCTTCAAACCTTGCTGAAGGACCCAACAGCCTTACTGCCTACTGACACCCAAATATAGCAGTAAGTCAACTTTCACGCCATACCGCAACAATGTTAACGATTAGAAGGACAAAATGATCAAAATGAACATAAGCACGGTTATCTTCAATCTGAATCCTTCATACCAGTCTAATCATTGTACTTTTCATAAAATTGGGAACTGATCATTTGTTTCCCATCATTTGCTCCTGGAAAAGACTTTCATTTACACTTCCAACAACAATGAAAGTAACTCTTTTCCCATAAACTGAAAACTGTTAAATGTTCTGTTTTTAGCTTCTTTAATGAATTCCTAGAGGTATTAACTCGCTGAACTATCTTTAAATAATAACACTCTCTGTACATAAGATTCACCTAGTCTTTTTTTCTTCGGTTATTCTGGAGGGGGTGGATTACAGGCCATTGAGCGAAGTCTCATTAACTCACTCAAAAAGTTATACAATTATTCAAAATTTGAAGGGGCCTACGGTATCACAGCGTTCACTGTTCAAGATAGGCCTTGGAGGAAAAATTGGCATTAAGGCATAAGTTGGTTAAAATGATCCTGTGAAGCCTAAAGACAGATTGGCCGATGTGCAGTTTTCATTTTCATTCAAATTAACCTGAATGTTGCTTTCCTAATTTTCCAGGCTTAAGAACATTGCTCTATCTTCCTGTTAAACTGCATATAAAATTCAAACATTTGGGGTTAAATTAAATAACCTTATTTGTCCGGATAATCATTCATATTTTTCTACAGTGAGGAAAGAATATTTCTCCAAAAAACAAAAACATAATGGAAACAAGAAAGCAGAAAACAGAAAACCCAGCTCCAAGCAAGAACAACCATATATGTTCTTCTTTCCATATAATTTTTCACTTGCACTTGCTCTTCTTGTCATTGAAAACCAAAATAGCAACAGACTACTGCATTATGTAACAATGCCATTGTATATCCTACAAGTTCGCCATGAAGAAGAAGGAGAAGAGAGTACCTCAGACACAAGAGTATTGTAGGAAGCTCTAGTAGAAGCGGTAACGGAGGAAAAAGCAACAGGCTTGGATCTTTCTGAAAGCTTGAAGATGGCGTTGATGGAAAGATCCCTCGTTGGTGATGGTGAAAAAGCACAATGACAGGCCATGGGGACATGCATAACAACTCCACTTTCCTTTTCTTCATCTTTCACTCCTTGCCACTACCATTGTCTTGTCTCAAGCAAAGTCCAAAGTTCCAAGCTTGACACACAGAAAGAGAGAGAAAGAGAGAGGAAAAGGAAAAGTTGGTATAGAGACGTGGAGAACTAAGGCTCATAGTCATAGTTCATGTCCTGTGGACTGCGATTCATAGACCCCACAGGTCCTAAAATCATTTTCAAGCCTTTCTGTCCACATAACTGATAACTCTCCTCCTCGTGAGACGCAAAGAAAAAAACAACTAGAGCTAGAGTTGACGATAGGAAGTGGGGAAGGAGCTGGAGGTGGTGACAAGTCATCATCTTTTGGATGACGTGTGGATAACGTGTGGACGTGGCCTTTGATTGGGCCAATTATCGACCTTTCCAAGTGTGTTCGTTTCTTTCTTGGGCCGAAGAAGAAGCCCACTTGTCATCTTGATTATTCAACGTCGACGAGTGAATGGACTTAAAGGTTTGATGCCCTTATTTTGAAATTAAAATGCGATTTAATAGTAAAAATTATAATTTTTTATTTTTTATTTCAGTTTTTAATTTTTTAGTTTTATTTATTTTAATAATTTTGTTATTAAAAATTAATCAATTTATTAATTAATCAGTCAATTTTTATTAATTAACAAGTTCTTATAAATTAAAATAAATCAATTAAATTTATTTAATAATCTATTTTTAATTAAACTTTAAGATTTTTGATAGATAAGAAAATCTTTTCAACCATATTTCAAAATTTTTAATTTTATATAATTTTTAGCTGATTTTATAACGGTTTAATATCAATTGAACATTTTAAACATTAAACCTTTTGTTTTATCAGTTTAACTTCCTGTATAGTTTTTAAAAATTGCTCATTTCCCATAGTTGTTAAAAATTTTATATTTTCCGAATTTCCCACTATATTTTCAATTTAAGAACTCAAATTATGGGTAAAAATATATTTTTTCTACATACTTTAACTTTCAAATGTGAGAGAAAAATTATGTCTTGCTAACTGAAGTCTTTTAAGTAAGGTGTACATCGACTTTGCACTAAATTAATTTTAAAAATATTTTGGTATAAATTCGTCTATATAAGCTGGATACATTTGTTGGAATTGTGTTGTCGCACATGGAATATAATTTGATGCTGTTTTCTTGTACGTGGCGCAATTAAATTTAATCTGTTATCTCCTCAATCGCGTTCAAGTCTAACCTACTGGAGACTAGCATCAGTTTTTACACTTCTATATCGGAAATTGTAGCATATATGACTGATTATTCGTCGTATATAGTTATAACATTTTTACACTTAACAATCACATTGTATTAATTCTTATCCTAAATGAATGGAGATATCAAGGTGTTTCAAATCCCTAACATCAAAATTTGCAACTATTTATTTTGTCACTGGATCACTTCACCGTTCTGAGCACAAGTTTATGTCAGGGTTGGCCAAAGATTATTGATCTTCAACACCAATCTGGGGGCTAAAAGATTCTGCATGTCACTGTAAACATGTAATAGGAAGCAGAAGTATCAAGTGGAAATACTCATCAACAATTCAACGTCATATCTACTATCACGTGGTATTGTATATTTTGTACGAGGGAAAGGAAAAGCAGACGTATAGCTTTTTAATTGGAATGAAACATATATGCAGTCCGAGGGTATCTTTACCGAAAATGATCATAGCAACAACTTGTTTTTTGTTTCTTCGTATCTTACTCAGCTCTCTCTTTCAGTGAGACTTTGTCACCTTTAGGTTTCTGTAGAGACGCAAAGTACACAGCCTCGAAGGTTGTCGTGCCAATAGGGACATTTTTGGAGCATTTGAGTTGAAGTGTTTGAATAGCAACATGTGGGAACATAGTTATGCATGTATTAATGATAATACACGTGCTGGAATTTCGAAAAAATGGTTGTATCAAAGAATATATTATAGGGAGATACGACAGATCCTAGTTCTGAAAGAACACATTTCCTCTACCGAGAACAGCAATAGCATAACAAAGAAATAAGGTGTTTATTAGTCTTTTATATATGCGTTCTTTGATATCATAATAAAATGAAGAATACATGTTGCAAATGGCTCCTCATCCAGACTGGTGACCAAGGGAAACCTGACGCAAGATGTTCTTGTACAGTTGGACCTCAGTTTAGGCGTCTTCAACGGAGTAACTTATAAATTCTTTTACCAAGTTTATTTATTCTCTTAATATGCTTAAAAGATTCGCTAGATGATGCCTTGAACAAAGTTGATTTCTATAAGGACATCTCTACTCACACAAAAAGGAGATGGGACTTAATTTATGACCAAGGGATACTTTTAAGATATTGCAAACCAGCTAATAGGCCGAAGTACATAACTCCATTGAGTGCTTGAATTGGCTTAATATCAGTCACAACATGCCAAGCTTCTCTAAGTAACAAGAAATAAAGAAGAAGAAAACATGGTTGGAATTACTTTTCCATTGCAGCACAGCCGAAATATATACAAATTA
>JAOTIZ010000002.1:7772513-7784253 GCA_027123425.1 Erythroxylum panamense | reverse complement strand
GATTTGCATGTAAATAGAATAAATCTATCTATGGAAAAGATAACTACAAATACAGAACACGATTGTTTCCTAATACTAAGGCCTAGCGTTAGGCCACTGCATACGTATATATAGCATCTTCATTGAAGGTCATTGTTTTGCTTTCATTTTTTGGGATAGTAGTCACTATATATAAGGTTGCATATGCACCTTGATGATATCTTTATTTTTTGTATTTTTTATTTTTTCCTGAAGCTGATTGCATAGGATACTTGTTAGTGTAAACCACACTAATCCTTTCTTATGACGCATCGTGTGCAATTGTGCTTAAACAATACGTTTTGTGCATTAATGAGGCGAATAAGACACAGCAGAACGTAATGAGTAGGCGTATTGGTCCTACCACTTAGGTAAGGGAGCAGTCCACCTGCTTCCAACTCCTCTTGTCACGAACAAGCCCTGCATTCCATAAACTCAAGATTATAATATATATTTCCGACATTCCTTTAACTTGGTACTGCATTTTAGTATCAAGCAACAATTGAGGTTCATAATCTTCTACAGAATGACTAGTTACTTGCTTTTAAGAACAATGAATAGTCCAACATTTCACCCAAGAAAGTCAGCCACATTGTGCCTTTTGGAGGTTAAAGTGCACTATGCGCTCATTATACCAGAGTTAGCTTATTAAACTCTGGTCTTTCTGCATCAATGTTTGTGATATTAAACTGTTAACTTTGTTGGCAAAGCTGTGCGCAAAAGTGTGTCACTATGCTTTTCTTTGGACTTGTTTAAGGTGCCTCTCACTTTGAAGTTTCATGGTTCTCGTAGCTTGTCCCCTAAAGGGCGGTGCCCTAAGGTTAATTTGAATGATTGGAACTGATCAACTAAGATAATATACTAACTGGATGTCTAAATATAGGGTTGTTCATCCTTACACTAGTACTTTTCATCACTTATGCAAGCCCAGCAAGAACGACTTGTCATTAGCAGAAGGAGGGGTCCCATGTCCTTACACAAATCCCTTAAATTCCTTACACTCTTGCTCACAAAGAAAATGAAAGCATCAACATGAGCTGCTCAAGAGTTTAGTATTATGAAAATGTACCATTGTCTGCCATTGACACACATTTCCTCAAATGGACAAGTTGGCAGTCTCCATACATTACTCAACATGTCTGCTGCCAAAGACTCTCTAAAGCTGCTGTTTTGAAATGCCAAGGAGAGGCCTCCTCAAAGCATCTCCTCATCCGTCAACATGTTAGTTTCTTGGAGGCAAAAATGCCTGCTCTTCACTCTCCTAGCTTTCATTGTTCTTTCAGATGCATCACGATTGCCTAAAGGGTATTGGGAACAGATGTTGCCCAAGAAGCTACCTACTCCCACCTCTTCTCCCTCCAAGGGCACCAATTCTGTGGCTAAATCGTCTTCCACAACTATCGAAACTGATAAATATCGTCCATCATCAGACGGGAAGGTGTAGTTTCTTTTTCACGGATCAGGAAGGTTGATCTTCGAATTTTGAACGAAGGAAGCATGCACGCAGAGGATGTAAATTAGTGTCACCATGATGTTCGTATCACCAAGTTTCATAGCCAAGGTCTTGAAGGGCTTCTTAACTTCTCTTAGGATCACCCATTGTAAATTGAGCTAATGGAGTAGACTATAGATGGTCATCATTTCATCATCAAGAACAAGCATGAGACATGATGAGAGATTCCGGACCGAAGATAGAAATATGAAGAGGCCGGATTCCAAAAAACGAGAGCGTAGATCTTATAGATCGTATTGATGATGCAGATTTGCCTACTTCAATTGCAACTTGAATCATCTGATGTAATCTGTACATGTCCAACTTACTTAAATATGGAATGCTAGCGGAGCTAGTTCTTTTAACAATATACTGGTCGATTATGTGCATGAATAAAATTTTAATTTGAGGAATTTCTTATATTTTTATGCGAAATTCTTATGATAAGTAGGAATTATGTTTTTTTGTAATTTATAGTAAAACATTTTAAAATTTTTAGTATTATTTTTGTTTTTCAGCTTACCAAATTGGTTTCTAAACAAATATAAGACCAGATTTACTTGTTCGTCGTTTCTGCTAGGATCCATGAAAAAGAGTTAAATAAACATAGATTAGACTTCATTTTTCTAGAGAACCAAAAGGAAAAGGCACATTTTTACCATTGAATGTTTGTATGACAAACAAATTCATTTTATGAGTAGTTATATGCGAAGAATCCTCAAACCATATTATGCCTAATAACATATTGTTTTTCGCATGGACATTTTAGTTTTTTAAGTTTCATCTAGTCTTCTGTAATATAGGTTTTGGGGATTGAGAGGAGTTGGCGTTGGTAGGAAGTAGGACTGAATACTAAAACAATCCCAGAATCTTTTGTCTGAGCCTGGATGAGTGGCCCATGAATCTCCGTTCATTTATCGCTGGACTTTTCTATTTGGAAACCTTCTCTTATTAATCGTTATAGCTTGGAAAGCCTGGTCTGGTCTTTGAGCAACTAGACCCGGCCTACGGTCTCTGTACATGTGCATCTGTTTTACCATATATATTCGTTTGACACACACAGCAAGCCTTTCCATAACCAAAATTACTTTAATAATAAAAGCCAAATCGGACATAAGCAATATAATTGTAAGTACAATCCATCATTATAACAAATGAAAAAGAAAAGAATCCAATCAAAACTTCTTCATACATTAATCTGATCTAGTGATCACTAAGTTCGTGTTCTTGAATTTGTTAAAGAATAATCATGCAAGTATAAAGCAATTCAACAGGCATAGACACTGTTCAGAGAAATATAAAACAATCCAAGGAGATGAGAGGATTGTCTATGTCCTCTACTGAAGAAGAGTCAGCTCCATTCTGATCTAAGGCTGCTTCAACAGCTATCTCATCTATTTTAGAACTCACTCGATGAATGCAAGTCTCTCTATTCCTCATACGACTTGAATCAAAATATGGACCGGCCAGCCTCAAATTTTCCCTTCTCAGAGATGAAGTAATTGAATTAGTACCTGGTGACACCTTGGAACCTGCAAAGCGTTTTGAGCTACTGATTTCCTTTGGCTGAATTCCCCAGCTATATTCTCCATTAAATCTCCTGCTTGGAGACGGCGACCTCAAGGTTCTGCATGGTTGTGAATATGATGAATAACCAAGTCTCTCAGGCTCTCTTCGGAAACTCTTTTGTCGAGTTAATGTGGGAGGCGAGTTCTGTCGAGCTCTTTGCTGCGGTATAGGTCCAATGACCCTTGTTGGAAATGACTGCTTTGTTGGTGGCACAACTTGTTGAACAGGTGACATTAACAATTGAGAACGCTCCTTGATTGAATTGATGCGAATCACGTGGGGATTCTCCTTGACGCACGACCACAAAAATTCGTCTGAGAAAGGCCTATCTTTGGAGCTGAAGACCAGTGAACCACTGGACTGGGATGAAACTGAGCTACTAGTTGTAGTAGTAGATGCAGCAGTGGTAGTTTTGCTGATGTTGGTGCAAGTGAAAGAAGGAGCAGAAGAGGTTGAATTGGATGGTGAAGGTGGCGAAGGGGATATCTTGTTTGATGTAGGAACTGGCGTTTTGGTAAGTTTTGGAGCTTGTGAGATGACAAGCTTGTCGTGGACATGGTTACGTTCTTCGATGAATTGCTTCTTAGGTCTGCTTTTACTAATGCAACAACCCATCTTGGAGGGCTTGAATTGTAACTTAGGACAGGAGCATAGGAAAAATAGAACTTGGGTAAGTAGATATTTATATAGTCTTGGAAGTGGGAAAAGTGAGGTAAAATATAAAGATGCTTTGCAATATTCTCTCTTTTCAGGTTTTGAATTTGATTGCCGGGTATTAAGTCCGTTGGATAACGGTTATCTATACCCCAAAATGATGACGGCTTTATAAATAGATGCCTCAAAATAACTTTTTGGAGTAAACTAAATCTTGTAGGGCTACTGCAAAATTCCATCTTTTAATATATAAACTAAATGTGAGAGGGTTGATGTTTTTCATTTTGGCTATTCTCACATTCAGCAGAAGGGTTGTTTTCATAACTTAAAAACGCACCATGATTGAATAAAAAATGCTTGAGTTTGAAGTTGTAGACCTTTTCTTTTTCTTTTTTTGGTAGAAGAATTGAATTTATAAATTTTAGTAAAAGCTTAAGAATTTAAAAGACTTCAATGAAGTAAAATTAAAAAGTGAAGAAGCTTTTCGCCTCCTAAAATTGAACATCTTTGTTTTGCTATCTTAATTGGATCACATATATTATTAAGAGATCTTAAAATATATTATTATCATTTTATAAAAATTTGTATTAAGTTCAGACAAATTTAATTTCAAATCTACATGATATCCAAGCTTTCGGTGACATAAAAGTTGACTAATCTGCCAAAAGAGATAACTAGGGTTGTGAAGGAGTTAAATCTCAAATCAAGCTCGATTAATTGCATAATTAGCCTTTTTTTAATATCAAATTTAAACTTCGGTCTCAACTTATACTGAACTCGTTTACTATAAATTGTTTGGGTTTAATAAAAATGGTTTACAAAATTCATTTTAATTAATTTGTATTGAAAATTAAATATTAATTTAATATAATTAGCCTTTGTCCAATAACGCTCAATTTTTAATTAAACCAAGCAAAAGTTTTGTCTTTGGGTTTCAGTAAAGATAATTTAGAAACTTCTTAAAATAAATATGCATAATTAAATGTGAGTCTCACATAAATAAATGGCTGAGATTTACTGGACACAATAAAATATCATAAAATTAGACAAAAAATCTTGAGTCGTGTCCTTCTTGATTAGTTAAATGTAAATTTAAACTTGAAAAAGATTCGAGCAAACGTGGTATAACTGGGAAGTAATCAAAGCATAGTTGTGTGCCCTAAATTCTTGCTCTGCCTTCTGCCTAAGGCCCAAACCACAGTTCTATGTCTTTTATCCTTTGACATATTATCTCAACTAGGCTTGGGCTGGGTTCGCCTGTCTTGGTTTCATCTTCCACTAGATCTCTGCCTAATTTTTCTTGTTGGGAAATAATATGGAGATATTAATATTTAATTTTGTATTTATTTGACACAATTAGGATACGCAGGAAGCTACTTTAAATATTAAATTTTTTTAAAAGTCATATGAACTTTTAAAAGATTTCAAGCGTTAAAATTTTATGAATTTAACACTTTACACCTTAAAACGACATCACACGGGTTTAAAATATCCAAACATACAATAGTTTGATTTATAATCAACTGAGATAGCAGCCTTTGCTTTATATTGGAAATATGAATATTTCTGTCATAGTTTTACATTTGACAATTTCTTACCTCTTGTTTTATCTACCAAGATTCAACATTTCACTTATTATTAACTAATGATTTATATAATTGGACTTTCCTAGCCTATGCTGACAACAACGATGCCACGAGTTTTTGATTTGACAGTAGACTGCGACGTAAGCGCTCCGCATGTACTCCCTCTTGTCTGCCCGCATCAGCTACCTTTATTATGATTATTCTAATTCTAAGGTTTTTTTTGAGGATTTTATTTATTAAATAAATGAATATTTATAAAAATAGGATAATAGGAACAAGTCCCTTTATTATTAGGCACACCAACAAATTAAATCCAAGATTTCCAATAATTTGCCAATTGTTTTGATTAATTCTTTTTCATTTATACTAAATTAAAATCGTCCTAAGACAAGATACTATTAATTGGACAAAATTAAGAAGGGAACCTCCTCCATCTCTCACAAGAGTTTGTGTGCTTTGTTTGTTCAACTTCAATCAAACATTGGCTTTTCAGATAAAAGTATAGGATGAAGAATACCCCTGAACATGATGAGTTTTGTGCGTGTTGCATCAACTAAAAGTTGACGACTACTGCGTTGGGTATCTATCACGATCTTAAATTAATCTAAGCCGTCGTTACACGTATGTATATCGTCTAGAATTCGGACGTAAATACAATTCGTAAAAGCAAACCCAGCAGTTATATAACTCCAAAAAGAAATAAAAACATCTTTTTTAAGGAGTTGCTTGTTCAGTGTTGCACCTGAATGTTTTAATTCACTTCTTAACTACTCCCTTATTTTTCAAAGTCAGTCCGGGCCCAGGCTCTACCTCCAATCAATTAGACTGAAAAGGACAGAATTTGCTTTAAAAAAAATAATATACTAAGGGTCAAAAAGGCTTCGACGACTTTATCCTTGGTTTCGTCTCCTCCGTCTCTAATTGGAAAACGAGCCCAAGTGGGCGAGGAAGAGGACAAGCACACGTGCATATCTGCAAAAACACAATCACGTACACAGATCTGTGTTGTGTTCTAGTAATATTGGAGCGTGTCGTTAAGACAAGCGGAAAAGTAACCGTATTCGTTGCGTCCTGAAGAATTACCAAGAAACAAGGACCCCACCGTCGCTTAATTTCAGCGACCGACCATATCTTGTCTTTCCTCTCTATTCTTTATTAACAAATCGCCCCTTACCTGCCCCCTTCTTACACAGAATGTTCGGCTTCTGAAGTTTGTAGGCTCTCGGTTCATCGTGTTTGGGGTAGGTTTCTGGTGGGTTGTGCCGAGATTGATCTTATTCTACCATGTTATTTAAGTTTCGCAGCAACGGAGAAAGTATAAATTTATACTTAACACTAGCAGCAAAAAGAAAATCACAAAACCCATCCGAAATCGCCATAATGGAAGTGAGGCCAATGATGCATTAATTAATGTCACTAGGGCGGGGATTAAGTCGTGTAAACTTTTAGTAAAAAGCAAAAGAGCCTTTAGGGGGAAATGAAACAACGGAAATCGAGATACAACCCACCATTACTTTCCGATATAATCAGCCAAGAGTGACAAAGTGTAAAACGAATTTCAGTGCGAATTTGATACCTTTGCAGGTATGATGATCTTCGTGCAGCAATCGGGCTGATTGATGGAAGCTCCAGGGCAGCAAGAAGCACATAACGAAGCCATGGACTGGACTACCAAATCAAACATCATTTTCTTCACCAACTTCCTTTTTTTGGGAAACACACTTCCATTCTTGGGATTGAACAATGGCTTCAGCTCATCAACTCTTACATTCTTTTCTTTCATTGCGCTCTGCTTCATCTCCATCTCCATGTCTGACTCCTTCCAATAATTCGTCTGTGTTAATTATCTTTCTGTGCTCTTTTATATACTTGGGAAAAGCCCCTGTCTTCTAAAAACTCTCTTTTGTAGCCAATCTGTAATGCTGTTTTCGGGAATCTGATGTTTATTTGTGCGCGTGAAGTAAACTCTGACAGCCAATTAATATCTAACCATAGTGGGGAAGGTTACGAGATCATGACAAGTGTCAGTAGACAAATGTTAGTCAAAATCCCACTTCCTCATCTTCATCGTCATGACCACAGTCAACCGTTTCCCAAGGTTGCGTCTTCTGGCTACTTTAATTTACCTTCTTCAAGATCTTGAAACACTAAAGCGACATGCTTTTTCTAAATATAGAGACTGAACATGACAAATTAAGAACATCATTAACGAGACTGAGATCCAATTAAGTCCCGCTAGTAAAATTAATTGATCGAATTAGTCTCGTCACTTTTAAACAACCTAATAAATTAACAGGCTTATGGTTTGGAAACTATTTATTTACATAAAGAGTGCATTTAACATCTCTTTTTTCAATTATTTACTTATATGTTTGTCATTAAATTTTCTGTTCTATTTTATTTGAATTTCAAAGTCAGAATGATTAAAGTTCAACATGACAAAGCACCACAACTTCGTAAGTACTTACTATTAACTGAAGATAAAAGAAGTAAACTTTTTACTTACATATCTTGAAGTTATGCCCACTATTTCCCCATTTCCGTACGTTTATCTAAGAAGCAACAAATTAAGTTTTCGGCATCCAATCTTTGCTATTTCCCCATCAAACGGTTTTGTTTTTTAAATTATCAAATATTCAACGTGACTTGGTGACCAAGTATTCCTTATCTCAAAACGAAATATAAAAAAACGAGTAACTTCAGTTCTTTCAGTCGCCTGTTGTGTTAACCATTAACCTGTCTATGGGTTTTCCATGAGAAAAGAGACATTAGCAGTTAATGAATTATGTGGAAAAGTCACTTGTTCACACCCGCCCACACCAAAACATTGGAGTCACTTGTTCACACCACGCCAAAACATTGGAATGGACTCGTGAGAGCAGGAAGAAAGAGAGAGAGACCAGAGAGGGCAAAGGAAAATATAATAAATTAAATTAATTAAGCACAATATTAGAGGCATGCCTCTCCAATCCATCTATGACTATCAGAATCTTAACGTACAATTAAATTAATAATTTTAATTTTCTTATATAATTGTGGGCATCCAGGAACTATCGGCAATATTCCGACAGCCACCATCGGCATTAAATAACGTCCCAAAGTTCGAGACAGTTTCCCTCGTGTGAGACAATAAATGCGTACGTTAGCTGGAAATTTTGTCATGCCTGCCTGCCGCAAGAAAATAGAGAGAGTCATCTACTTCTTCAAGTATATCAGCACTTTTCACTGCAATGACTATGGAAAATGAGTGCTTTATTGAATTTTGACAATCCTTAAATTAACACTGCGTCTTAAAGATAAGAAAGCTCCGAGATCACTGCATCCTATAAAAATCTCTCCGTTCACATCTAGCGTCGAAAGCTCTGTTTTCTGGTAGCCTCCTTCTGTAAGACAGGTCTCTGCGTTACGCAATCGCATGCGAGGTGTGGATAACACGTGTTTTAGTCTTCCACGGCACACGTGGGTCCAATAAAAGATATCCTTGAAATCTTCTGATGCTTTTGTGCTTTGTTCTCTAAAACCTTGCCATTATTAAAGTTTTACTCGGTCATACAAGGATTTATTATATTGGTTTGGATTTCCTTTTTTCAAAGCTTTACTTCCATTCTTAATTACTACTCTTATCATTAGAGAAGGCATCGTCATCTATGCCTTCTACGCGAATGTATTCACAATTAGCTAACCGCACACTTCTTCACAACATCTGACAGTGATAATTTATGTTATCGCAACTTATGCACCTACAAAAGTGAGACTTCTAGAACCTAACCCCCTTCATTCGATTTATTTAATGATGTTTGCCTATTATTTTAATCATGTTAGTTGTTTCTTCTGGATCATCTAATACATTAGGTTCTAGGACAAAAGAAAAACGATTCATCAGATTCTACACGTACTGTCCCTACAAGCTGATGGGAAAAGTACCTCAAAGAGGCGTTGAATGTTCTTATAGAAGAACCACCATCTAAAGAAAATAGAAAAAGGCTTAAATTGACAGGGAAAGATAGACCAGGGACAATCTTACGTAGAATAAAAATAACCCTATTTAAGAATATTTTTCGTTCCTTAACGATAGAAAATGGTTATCTGATTTTGTTTTTTTTTTAAAAACTCTAATTCGTTTCTTTTTTTTGTTACTATTTTTAGTTTTCAACTTAACATTAAGATAATATTCGAGTTTGTCGTTATCTTTTTAACTTGAATGACCGCACAAGGCCACGTGTATTAGCGAGAGAGAGAGGTGAATCAATTCCAAAAGGAAACTTCCTAGCAGGATCGCAGTACAACCCATATTAGGTAAGAATCGAGATCGTTAGTCATTACCTTCCTCTAGCCTAGTGAATTGACAACATGAATAATATATGTCTATGTTATGCCACCGTCAAAACAGAAGAAAGATTGATTTTACAGTTACAAATCTCTATTATTCTACAGGGGAAGTTCCCTCAAATAACTTGTATAATATATGTTTTCTTTACAAATGAAAAACACAACAAAGTGCTTAAAATTTCTTCACCGTATCAAAACTCTTATTTGTATTTATTTTTCTGTTTTGATTCCTTTCAATAGTTTTTCATCAAGTAACTTATCATAAAAGTACTTAGTGTATCGCAAATAATTTTTTTAAACATACCATTCAAAATATAAGACGTAATTTGTGCATTATTTAGAGTGTCCAATTAGAGCTATGTCATTAACTAAAAATTTCAATTTACTCATATATATATATATATATATATATAGAAATGGAATCACCAAAGTACAAAAGCATCTTTATTGGTGCGATGCTATGAATGAAAAAATTTTAGTCCTATAATTAAAAATTACAATACACTTAAGTTTCTCATCTTTTTCTCTCTTACACATCTTTTTCTCTCTTACACAAGATATTATTGGATGTAAATGAGTGCGCTGAATTAAAAGAAATCATGATGGCTCTATTGCTCACTGAAAAGTTTGTCTTGTGACAAAAAGTTTCATCATTGATTATACTAAAACCTTCAATCTTATAGTTCAACATGCTACTATTTGTCTTATACTTGCAATTGCTATAACACGTGGATTAGTTTTGAATTAATTGGATGTAATTTATTTTTTGTATTTTTACATAATAACCTTAAGATTTTATTGATCCATGATATCCAACTAATGTCTTCAAATTGAACAAATCAATTTATGGATGAGCTGATGTCTGCAAATTGAACAAATCAATTTATGGTCTTCGTCAAGCTCGTTAGGCATGGTAAAATGAACTTCAATCGTTTCTAATTACCTAATGGCTTCGGCAATTCTAAAAGTGACACTTCTCTTTTTTATTAACAATGTGAGAATTTTTACTATTTACCTACTTTTGTATGTAGATAATATTATACTCACCACAAGTCATTCAGCAAAATTCAAAAAGTTCACTACTTACCTTTATAATCGTTTTTTCCTTAAGGATTTTGGCCAACTCAACTACTTCCTAATTAAATGTTAAAACTACTAGATCGTTTAATGATATATTCTTACCTCAACGACAATATATCATTGTTCTTTTAAAGCACACTAACATGCATGAAGCCAAAGAAGCTATCGCTACTTTGTCTCCATTTAAATCACTCAAACTTGATGATAAGTCTCCTAGATATTATCCATCCAATTGAGTATCAACGAGTAGTTGGTTCTTTTCAGTACCTTTCTCTCATATGACTTGATGTTAGTTATGTTATCAATAAACTAGCTCAACCAATATACAAATCAACACGTAGCCACTGACTTGTTGTAAAGAGTCCTTTGATATCTAAAAAAGAAAGATATATATATCTCATTATGGTATCTTTCTCTCGGCTTATACACCATACGCTCTTCCGATCTTTGCTGACGTAGATTGGGCTAACGATGTTGATACACGTCACTCCATTTCCACCTGTATGTTGTCTTCTTTGGCGCCGATCCCATTAGCTAAGGCTCCAAGAAACAATTTACAGCAGCCTACACACCCATTAAAGCTAAATATCATGTTATTGTAGATTTTACTGTTGAAATAAATTGGTTGACTAACTTAATGACTAAACTTACTATCTTCCTTTCATGGAGCTCTCATAATTTACTGCGATAACGTTAGAGTAACTTAACTTACTATCTTCCTTTCATGGAGCTCTCATAATTTACTGCGATAACGTTAGAGTTACGTATGCTCTAGTCCTATTTTTCACTCATGTATGAAGCATATCGCCATTGATTTTTACTTTATATATGTGATTAAGTGTCCCATAAACAACTTTGCATATCTCATTTTCACATAACAAACCAACTGGTTGATTCCCTCACCAAGTCTCTCGTTCAAAAACTTTTCCCTATTCATCGTTCCTAGATTAGTGTCCTTCATGGACCCTTCCACTTACAAGGGCATGATAATAATTGATTTTGCAGCTACAAC
>JAOTIZ010000002.1:7697216-7713878 GCA_027123425.1 Erythroxylum panamense | reverse complement strand
GGTGGCAGAAGATGCGCATGAGGAGGTACAGCCAGAGGTACGTCCAGAGGCGAGGGTGAGGCGTAGTACGCGGATCATAAAGAAATCGTTGAAGGTCAGAGAAAACGAGGATATATGAGTGGATGATAATGGGATGGGGGCAGAGTATGATTTGACAATTTTTCCTTCTGAATGTCTCTTCTTCTGTTTCTCCTTCCTCGGATTTCTTTTCTCTAAATGTTATATTTCCTGTTGCTTGTAATTGTTGCCAAGAACTTGTGCAGTTGATTTCGTTATCTAATATTAATACTTCAGCTATCATTTCTCTTCTTTCTGAGTTTGCCTCTGGTATACACGCATTTGTTGAAGTCCATTGCAGGTGTTCGTGACAAATTGGTGCTTTCATTGAGAGGACCCTATAATGGCGGACAGTGAGTTACGAAAAGAACTTCAGATGGAGATTAATAAGTTGCACGTGCTGGGAGAACAGCGAGATTTTACATCATCTATGAGAATGGAAAAGATCGAAAGCAGCGTAGAGGAGATTGCTAAGGCAATGACCAGTCTCTCCGATGAGTTGGCTGCTTGGAGGCTGGAGGCCGCCGGCGGGTCCTCGAACTTCGGCACGAACACTCGGGGTCACACGAGGCTTGCTAAAATTGATTTCCCCAGGTTTAACGGCACAGATCCTTTAAATTGGATCTTCAGAGCTGAACAGTATTTTGCTTATTACAACACTTCCGAGGTTGAAAAGGTGGTGATAGCAGCTGTGAACATGGAAGGTGACGTTGTGGCTTGGTTTCAGCTGATGCAAAAGACAAACCAGATCACATCTTGGGCTGCTTTGTCTAGGGCAGTTGAGCTACATTTTGGACCAACCGAATATGAGAATCCCAGGGCCCAACTTTTCAAGCTAAATCAAACCGGGTCAGTCCAGGAATACCATACCCGTTTCATGGTTCTTGCAAATAGGGTGGAGGGGGTCGCCGCAGATGCCCTTCTGGATTGCTTCATCAGTGGCTTGAAGGATGAGATCCGACGAGAAGTAATTTCAAGGGAACCAGCGACGTTATCCAAGGCAGCAGCTCTGGCTAGATTACTTGATGAGAAGAACACACCTAATTGGGGATTTTTGCGGAATCGCAGCTATCACGTGGGTAGCACAGTGAAGAGTTCAGGGGGAGGATCTGTTTCCACGCAGACAACGCAAGGGGTGAGAACAGGGGGTGGACCTCAAACTCACATAACGCCCACGGTTTCGATTCCGACGGCAGGAAGGGCGCCATTACCCCCATTGTTACCAACGCCCTTGTCTAAACCTTTAACGTCGGTCAAGCGTTTAACGTCGGCCGAGATGCAGCTGAAACGGGAGAAAGGCCTCTGTTTTACTTGTGATGAAAAGTTCACGATGAATCACCGGTGCCCAAATCGACAGTATCTACTCATGGAGTGTAGTCCCGATGACGGAAACAATGAAGAAGGAGAACTAAATCAAGAGGCTGACATGCACAGGGAGCAGGAGGAAACCATCGAATTACTCCATTTATCTCTTCAAGCTTCGCAAGGAGCACCTGGTAAGTGTACGATTTTGTTTCAGGGATCTATACTTGGAACTGATGTCTCGGTTTTTCTGGATGGGGGGAGTGACGATAACTTTATAAAACCCCGGATTGTCAAGCATTTGAAGATGGCAGAGGAACAGATTCCTGGGTTTAAAGTCTTAGTGGGAGGTGGTCAAATTCTAAAGGGCAATACTATGGTCAGAGACATTCCTCTAATTATTGATAACACTCGCATCACGATTTCTGCTTTAGTCCTGGATGCAACTCGTTATGACATTGTGTTAGGGGCTGATTGGCTTGCTACATTGGGAGAGCACATATCTGACTATAGTACATCGGTATTGAAAATTTTTCAGAATGGGTCATGGGTCACTTTGAGAGGGGAGCGCAACAGACTACCCAAGGTGGCTCACTTCCATCAATTGCTCAGGTTGCGTGATATGGATGCCATAGAAGAATGTTATACGATGGAATATGTGGGGACAAAGGAGGTTATAGAACCGATACTGGAATTACCTAGAGACATGCCTTCTGATTTACAAGGATTGTTGTTGAAATATAAGGGCGTATTCCAAATTCCCAGGGGTTTACCACCACGAAGATCTCATGATCATGCTATCACTCTTCAACCTGGAATACCTCCTGTGAAGGTCAAGCCATATAGATACCCTTTTTATCAGAAAAAATCAGATCGAAAACATGGTAAATGAGATGCTGCAGGAGGGCATTATCCGTCCCAGTAACAGCCCCTATTCGGCCCCTGTTCTATTGGTTAAAAAAAAAGATGGGTCGTGGAGGTTTTGCACTGATTACAGGGCTCTAAATGCTGTCACAACGAAGGACTCTTTCCCTATTCCTTTGGTCGATGAGTTGTTGGATGAACTTAAAGGTGCGTGTTATTTTTCCAAGCTAGATCTTAGATCGGGTTATCACCAAATTTTGGTTAAAGAGGAGGATATTGTTAAGACTGCTTTCAGAACACCACAAGGACATTATGAGTGGCTTGTCATGCCCTTCGGATTAACAAATGCCCCTGCTACTTTTCAGTCCTTAATGAATGATGTTTTCAAAGCTTATTTGCGTCGGTTTGTTTTGGTATTCTTCGATGACATATTGGTGTACAGCACTGATTGGGGTCTCCATTTGCACCATTTAGAATTGGTATTGGTCATGTTGATGGAACACCAACTGTATGCTAAGCTATCCAAATGTTCTTTTGGGCAAACCAAAATCCATTATTTGGGGCATGTCGTTTCTGTCCTAGGAGTAGAAATGGATCCAGAGAAGGTGACAGGGGTTCTTAACTGGCCCATACCTATAAATGTATCACAGCTCCGGGGGTTTCTTGGACTAACGGGGTATTACCGTAGGTTCATCAAACATTATGCTTCCATCGCGAGCCCTCTCACAGCTTTATTGCAGAAAAATAACTTCAAATGGGATGTAGAGGCGCATACGGCTTTTGAGAAACTCAAGACAGCGCTGGTGAATGCTCCCATCTTGGTTATGCCCGATTTTTCTAAGCCATTTGTAGTGGAAACTGATGCATCTGGGGGAGGAATAGGTGCTGTGTTGTCTCAAGAAGCTCACCCCATTGCTTATTTTTCTAAGAAACTATCTGCCCGTATGCAAGCTCAATCAACTTATGTAAGGGAACTATACGCGATCACTGAAGCTGTGGCTAAATTCAGACATTACTTACTCGGCCACTATTTCATAATCCGGACTGATCAGAAAAGTTTAAAGCATCTTTCAGAACAGACCATACAAACTCCAGAACAAGAGGCATGGCTACCTAAGTTATTGGGATTCAACTATTCTATTGAATATAAACCGGGCAACACTAATCAAGCTGCTGATGCTCTTTCTAGGTGCTGTTACGCGGCTGTCACAACTAATCAAGCGGATATAATGGCTGAAATCAGGGAAAGTGTGAAGCAATCGGAGGAGTTACAAGACTTCATATGCCGGATTGAGCAAAATCCAGCACTGCACCCGGAATATACCTTGAAGGATGGTCTCATTTATTGGCGCAAGAAGGTAGTCATTCCACATACAGCCACTGCTATTATTCAACGATTGCTAGAGGAGTTCCATTCATCCACCCAAGGAGGCCATGCTGGTTTTACTCGTACCTTGGCTCGGTTGGCGACCCAATTTTTTTGGAAAGACATGAGAGCACAGCTGAAAACATATATCCGTCAATGCCAGGTTTGTCAACGAGCCAAAGTATCTCAGCTGCATCCTAGTGGGTTATTAAGCCCACTCCCAATACCTCAGCAAGTGTGGGAAGATGTAGCCATGGATTTTATTACCGGATTACCGAATTCTAAGGGTTATACTGTCATCATGGTCGTGGTTGATAGACTAACTAAGTCTGGTCATTTTGCACCCCTCAAGGCTAATTATAATGCTCCCCAAGTGGCTGAAACTTTTGTACAAACAGTGGTGAAATTACATGGTATTCCGAAGTCAATTGTGTCGGATAGAGACAAGGTTTTTACTGGTGCTTTTTGGCAACATCTGTTCAAGTTACAGCAGACTACTCTGAAGATGAGCTCCTCCTACCACCCACAAACGGATGGTCAGAGTGAAGCTTTAAATCGTTGCTTGGAAATGTATTTGCGGTGTTTTGTGTTTGACACACCTAAACTTTGGGTGAATTATCTTCCTTGGGCGGAATATTGGTATAACACAGCTTTCCAATCCTCGATTGGTATGACACCATTCAAAGCTGTGTTTGGTCGTGATCCACCCTCCATTGTTCGAGGAGTTCTTTCCTTAGAAGTTCCACCGGATTTGTTTGAACAATTGAAAGAAAGGGATGCTGTCTTAGATGTTTTGAAATACAATTTAGAGAAGGCACAGTTGCGAATGAAGAAGTTTGCAGATAAAAAGAGGACAGAAGAGCATTTTCAGGTTGGTAGCTTGGTCTTTGTAAAACTTCAGCCCTATCGACAACATTCAGTCCAGCTGCGAAAAAATCAGAAGCTTTCATTGCGGTATTTCGGCCCCTTTGAGGTTCTGGCGAAATTTGGCACAGTTGCTTATAAGCTCAAACTCCCAGAGGAAGCTAAAATTCATCCAGTATTTCATGTTTCTTATCTTAAGAAATGTGAAGGCTCTCCACAGGAAACGTACATGCCACTACCCTTGACGACAGTGGAAGAAGGGCCCATTATTTCTCCTTTGAAAATTTTACAGCACAGATGGATCATAATTGCAGGCCGACCAGAACAACAATATCTCATTCAGTGGGGTTCTGATATAGCCCCCACTTGGGAACTGAAATCCTACCTTCAGCAGCACTATCCTCGCTTTGACCTTGAGGACAAGGTCAATTTCGATGGGGAGGGTAATGTCACGATAGAAGAGCAAGAGCAAGAGCAAGCACCAAATAAAGATGCTTGGAGTGCTGAGCTGGCAGGGGATGATGGGGAATTGCAACCAAATGATGAGGTTGTTACGAGTGGACAGGTGGCAGAAGATGCGCATGAGGAGGTACAGCCAGAGGTACGTCCAGAGGCGAGGGTGAGGCGTAGTACGCGGATCAGAAAGAAATCGTTGAAGGTCAGAGAAAACGAAGATATATGAGTGGATGATAATGGGATGGGGGTAGAGTATGATTTGACAATTTTTCCTTTCTGAATGTCTCTTCTTCTGTTTCCCCTTCCTCGGATTTCTTTTCTCTAAATGTTATATTTCCAGTTGCTTGTAATTGCTGCTCAGAACTTGTGCGGTTGAACTCGTTATTTAATATTAATACTTCAGCTGTCATTTTTCTTCTTTCTGAGTTTGCCTCTGGTATACACGCATTTGTTGAAGTCCATTGCAGGTGTTCGTGACATTCCTCTTTTTGGGAAGCACACTTCCAGTCTTGGGTTTGAACAATGCCTTGAGCTCATCAACTCTTACATTCTCCACTGTCATTGCGCTTTGCTTCATCTCCATGTCTGCTTCTTTTCTCTATTCCCACCCTGTTTCTCCTTCCAAGTACTCGTATCCGTTAATTATCTTTACTCTGTATATGCTTGGGAAAAGCCCGAGTCTATTTTTCTTATCTAAGGAAGGTTCCGAGTGTCTGAGCCTACTGAGGACTTCCAGGTGTCGCAAATTAATGCAAATCCCACCGGCTAAAAATTCCTCATCTTCATCACGATGACGATAAAGTGTCGTCCGAAGTCATTTTCAGATTTGCCTACTCCAAATGCTTAACCAACTATAAAGGGAGAGAGAGAGAGCTTTTCCTTTTATGGCACAATTTTT
This sequence comes from Erythroxylum panamense, assembly GCA_027123425.1. Taxonomy (NCBI): domain Eukaryota; kingdom Viridiplantae; phylum Streptophyta; class Magnoliopsida; order Malpighiales; family Erythroxylaceae; genus Erythroxylum; species Erythroxylum panamense. The sequence continues at coordinate 7,708,071 of JAOTIZ010000002.1, read as the reverse complement.
TGAATCACTTGTTAAAACCAATTTCTAGTGTCTATCTTCTCTTTTGAACCGTCAATCTAGGGGTTAGAAATGCAATGTGTTACTACAATGTTTATGTTTTCATAATTCAATAATATCATGTATTGTAAATTGGTTTGTGTACATTAAAAGCCAAATTTGCATTTCTATTTCGATTTTAAAGTTTTTAGATAAAGTCCTTCAAAAAAAAAATTTTATTATTATGGTTGAAGTTGTACTACCAAAATGACCGGGGCAATCTGGCTGCATGGAATAAGCATAAACCTACTAAAAAGCATTTAACAATGGTCCTGAAACTCTCTTCGACTCCAATTTGGTCTTTGTATATTTGCTGTTTTCATATTTACCCTTATGCATTGAGATACAATTTGACAATTCAGTCAGATATTAATAGTTTCCTTTTTCGGATCCATAGGCACATGTGCCAAAATATAACTAAGTTTATTTTTCTTTAATATAAAACAGGTGTCTTTAGGTAATAAAGAGACACAGGATGAGAGACAAATTAAATTTTATCAAGCCCCAACTAGATAATAGTTATGGAGCAAATGTTTTATGCTCTTTACAAACCTCTCTATTAGATTATTACTGTAAGTGAGGACAACATGACTAGACCTATTAGCCAATTAGAGTTTTTCTCTACCCCCTAAAGTTGGAACACATTACAAGCAAAGCGAAACTTACTAATGATTTAACATAAAAATACAAAAAATAAATCTTCAATTTACATATTCTTTCATGGTATTAAAGCCAACAAATTAATTATCTACACTACTCCCTTTATGCTCAAACACTAAAAATAACAATGCAATCACACAAAAGAGAGGGGAGATCATGCTTTTTTGAAGCAGTTTGGAGTCGTGTTCTTCATTTCTATTTGATCCCTTTATGAGTTTGTTTAGGATTTATGCATTTGGATTGCTTGACATGATGATTTGTGGCTAGAACCTTAATTTCTCTTAAGAATTTGATATTTTGGTGATGCTTTAACATTGAATTTTGTTGGAATCCATGACTGAATATTCATATACTTGTTGATTTTCTTTAGGTTTATTTGTTCTTCCTTTGAATCATTGAAAGTTTGCTTGATATAAATTCACCTTTGAAAAAAAAAGGAGTTTTTGCTAGAAGATTAAAGGAAATTTAAGCTAAGATTTTTCTTGTGAGTTGGGAGACTTAAGAAACTTAGGAAGTGAAAATGGAAGGTTTGGGTTTGAAACTTAAGAAACTCTAGGAATAACATAAATAAGGGATTACTAAGTGATATCTAGAGTGGATAGATTAATTCAACTTTGGGATAATGATTAATTACTCTTAAAATTCACATTCAAGATTAGGATTTTTAATTTGTGGAGGATAGCTAATTCAATATTAAGGTTGGCAAAAATATCATTTCTTAAGAGAAAGTTATTCCTCATTAAAGTTCATAATTTTAATTAGTCAATTGCTACACTTTTTTCTTAATTAGTTATTGCATAGATATGTCACATTCATAGTTATTTTGGTTGTATTGAATTGGGTAATTGCTTAGAAATTTATTTTAGTTTTTAATAACTCTTTACATTGTTTTTAATTTCCAAAATTTCACCCAACCCGATTTCAAACATCGTTAGCTAGCGTAGATTTGAACTTTCTCATAATTCTTGTGAACACAACTAGATTCTTACCAATTTATTACTCATTTCGACAACTATGCACTTGCGGTTCACGAATATTGACTTACTCAACTATCTCTATATAATTCACATTATATCTAGGTAATACTAATTGATTAAATAAAATAGGTCATAAGTAGCATCAAAACATAGTAATTCTCATTTGAGATGCTTTAATAATCTCAAATCTAAGAATCAATTATACAATTATCATAATGAAGAAATTCAAAGACACATATGTAATATTTAATTTGGGATGTTTATAACAGAGCTAGTTTAATAAAATTATACTTTAGTAAGTACCTATATGTTTGTTTAAGTATATCCAAACTTTAATTTGTGAGATTAATTACTTTTTTCATAAGAAAGAAACATAATAGATGCCAATTTTACCATTTCATCAATATATTGTCTTAGTGAAAATAAAACTTGGAATAATTTAGGAATAATATATAAATACAAATTGAATCTTATAGTTATGATTTCATTATAATTTCAATTTTGCGGTAATTATTTTAGAGATATTTACCTTAATACTAAAATATCAAATATAATTAATAAAATACATAAATATAAATGTTGCCTTTAATTAATTATGTCACAAAATTCACAACCAATTGATCAGATGTAAGGCATTAACAACAATTTTTCGCTTGCGCTAAGTCAATCGCTTAAGTATTTTATATCATATCTCTATATGGCAATCATGCTATTGTTAAGATATTGGTTTAGTGAGAGAATTCCACAAGATTTTTTATCGTGAGCATTTGTTTAATCTTTGCAAATTTTATGTCAATTATCATCATATTTAAGAGAAACTGCCTAAATAAATATTTAAATCTTTAATGAGACCTGTATTCCTTTCGCATGCATAATGACTATAATGTTTTATACATTATTGTTTTAGCAATATAAGAAACCATGTTATGTTTATTAAAGAACTTATTAATCCATATAGTTATTTTCACTAACTAAAAATATTTATTATGGCTTACTTAGCAATTAATGCTACATTAGGATCTTTTCAATCTTAAAATAGTTGTTTAAGTAAGCGTATACTTTAACTAAGATTACTGCTAAAGTTAATATCCACATAACCTTTGACTCAAACATCAACTCGTATATAGAACAATAGATACCTCGAATACTAAACATCTTTCTTATATCATCTATATATTTAGACTATAATAGGTAAGCAACTTCCATAGTATCTTTATAGATCTAATTTTCATAATTAAGTTGTTATCTTTACATATATACAATAAGAGTATCTTTTATACTATAATATTTTCAACAATTAAAAATATGAACTTTGTTCTCATTAAGAAATCTATTTCTATATATTCTCACTAAAGAATGCAACGCCACTCTTACTAACCTTCTTATAGATATGTTAAATATATAATTTTCTCTAAAATAAACTCTTTGAATTCATAATGAAAGTGAATCTTTCAATATTTTATAGTCTTTCAACTATACATCGAATACATCAATAAAGACATTAGTTCCAATTGGATGTATTATTATGAGATTTTAATCTTCAAATTTCATGTTATTCTACTACTTATCTTGAAGTCATTCTCCTATAAGTAGCATTGAAATAAACACTTTATTTAATGGGGTCCGTAAGATTATATCCAACTTTTAGGATATCTCATAGCCTTTTATTATCCAATTTAGTTATGAATTTATTGGATAATATATACTTCAACTAAGCATCACATCCTAGAATGATTAACTTTGACTATTTCCAAGTCCTACCATTTCATATCTACTATGAAATCCTACTAATTAATTTAATTTAAAATTTTGAAGGTAAGTTGTTCTATTTGGCTTAGCTATTATATAAGAAATAAATATTACACTATACAATATCTCATATTGTATTTTTCTCCTTGCATAAATCCATAATATTATAGATTTTAGTTGTATAGAAATTAGAGAATCTCATTCCCTCTAAATAACTAAAGCATTTATATCTCATATATCGATCCCATCAAAGTCATTTGACATTCTTATTGCTTAATTTCTACTTAAATTTAAATAATTTAAAATCTTAACAAAATTTAATCAATATTTTATTTAATTCATATGACTATATCATATAAAGTCATTATTAAATTTAATAAAATACAAGTACTCATATTTTTATGAATTGTTATTACATCCAACTCATCACAAATATAAATTTAATAATTCATTATCGTCATCATTCTTTCACCAATGGTTGATTTAGTAGTTATTTAACTTAAAAAGTTTTATAGGTTTCATATGATTCATGATCAAAAGGATACATGTATCCTTGTCTATAACTTAATGATTCTCATTATATTGATTTAACCAATATAAAATGAAAGAATAGTCTCACTTATCTAACTTTGTCTTTTTGTCACTCATGTTAAGCATAGGTCTCCCTTGATCTAACATATTCAAACTATTTGTATAAACTTGGATTAACCACTTTTACTTAACAATTTATTTCTTTTCATTCTTTGAACATTGTATTAATGTTAAATCTGAATTTGTTTTTAAATAGTCAAAAGTAAGAATTATGTGTGCGTGTTTGTGTGTGTGTGTGTCATATGATGTATTTACAAGAAAAGTCATGCAATGATCTTCTTCTTATGACAAATATTATCATGCTTAAGCTAATGCTTTCAATTGTTGTCCTTAATTATACTTTTAGTAGGTTAAATTCAATAAAATAATTTTACCAAGATACTATAACTTTTAACTCTACTTCATGTAACTATTTGATTATATTATCTCAGTGTTGACATTCATCTTACATGTTATCATTAAAATTTATAAGATATTACTCAACTTAAAATCTTGTAACATTTTGTCATCTATATGATATTAACATATCTCTGAAACTTTGTCACCAAATATTTAACTGGGATTATAACATAATTACATGATAAACATACAATTTGCTTTTTCAACTTTGAGAACTCTTCTCAAAATCTAGCCTATTCTCAAGAAATTTGATTCACTAACTTAATGTTAACTCAACTATACTAACTAAATGTAATTTTTACTCAAAATAAAAATAAATGTAAGAAAGCAAGTAATTTTTTTTTATATATAATGGCTACCAAATAAGATTATGATTTTAATCATTTATTTAGTTACTCTTACTATTTTATTCAAAATAATAACCTTCACTACTAGTTGAAATATTACTTTAACATTTGTAGTGGGCTATTATCTTATTTAAATTTAGTTGATCTTTAGTCACCCAACAAACTAATTAAACTTAAATTAGATAGATAATATCCTTAACTATATCTCTTACACAACAACTCTTATCAAAACATATCTTATATGTGTATTTCTAACCCTGTTTTTAAATTCATATAAACATGAATCACTGATTTAAATAATACAAATTTAGTTAAGTAGGACTCATTAACTTAAGATAAAATATATTTAGAATAAAAGAGCCCTCAATTACTCAACAAACATTGCAATAAATAGAATTTTAATTTTATTCTTACATGATAGTGGGCAACAATCACATGCTTAATGTTTACTTAATGTTTTAATGATGAATTTAATTTTTGATGGTCTTATCTTATCAAACACACATTACATGTAAAATGTCATACATTTTAAACATATAAATACTCATACAAATATAATCAAATTATAAGGAAGAAATACTGTTTGATTCTAATTATCAATATAATATCCATAATCTAAAATAATATTTTCAACTCTTTAGATAATTAAACTAGATTAAATCATTGACTCTTAAATAAATCAAAATATTATTATAAATAGAAATTCAATTGGAAAATTTCAATTTTAAACTATCATGACTCCTTTAGTGAATTTAATTGAATTTTTTAATAAATTACTCTCCTTATTTTAGTTTAGAAAAACTTATTTTTAAAAATCGTATAAGTAACATATTATAATCTAATTAAAAAACTATTTCTGATCTAGTTAGGAAACTATATTTTCTAATGTCGAAAGGAAACAACTTTCAAGATTAAATCAAACATTTAAAATTTAATTAATAAAATTCATTATATTATTTTACAAATTAATGTTTCAATTAATTAGAAAATAATTTTTTAATATAATAGAAAAACTACTTTTTAAAATATTAAAAAAATATATCATATTCTTAATTAATAAATAAATTATTTTGAAAATTTAATCAAGAAAAATGCCGTTTCTAATTAATCAAGAACCTTGTTGTTCAAAATAAAGAAATAATTCTAAATAAAATAAAATAATGACCTTATAAAATAAGAAGCTTATCTCATTTTAATCAAATTGAAATAAATAATTTTAATGAAGAAACACCTTTCTTAATTACTTAAGAATTTTTTAATTTTAAAGGAGTCTAATTAATTATTAATTTAAATATGCTTGAAATATAATTAATTAATTTCTTAAAAAAGTAATTTTCTAATATGTAAATTAGGAATCAATTTAATTATTAATCTTAATCTAATCAATAAAAATAATTAAAATTAAGATCACATCTTAATTAATATAATCTCATTATGCTAATTATATCTATCATAATCTAATTATAAAAGATAACCTTTTTAAAAACTTTTTCTTGATTAGATAACTAATTTAATTTAATAATTCAACTCTTAAAAAATAACTAGATTTCACAGATATTCTTAATAAAATTAATTCTTTTGAAAATGGTTTTTAAACATAATTTTTAAAAGATTTATTAGGAAATTAAACTAATTTAATCTCAATTAAACAAATTGAATAACACTAAGGCATAAAGCAATTAAAATGCGCTGCGTTTTCTGTTGGTTCATTACACCTCTAGCCGTTGATGCCTCCGCCTCTTCTTCTCTCACCATCGGTGCTTGTCCTCTGGGTGTCTTCATCTTCCCTCCAACAACTTTAAATTGGGCAATTTCTCGCCTTTGCCAATCACCACTGGCAACCATCTTCACCAATGGCTACTGGCGCTGGTGGAAGAATCACATTCATGTATCAACTGATTTGCACAATCATACGAAACCCATAAATCACACACATTCCAGAATCACAAAAGTCAAACCAGGACTATGATATCGAATCTCCATAACACATTAAAATAATTTTCATAAATTTCAATCTTGTTTTCCAGAGACTTAAAAGAGGGAAGATGCAATTTCTAGATTGCTCCAAAAATAAAACACACAATGACACAAATTATTTAATTTCATCAAATTAAATAATTAAAAGAGACTCTGATATTACTATTGGGAAACTAATCGTGATCCAATAACTAGTACAGTAGAAAATAATTTCTACAATTTTCCAATCATACATCTTTAATTAAATAACTTGAAAAATATGAATTATAAATAAAAGTGTTGCAAGTAACTTATTCGAACCCCTGCATATATACATTTTTCTTCCCGATCTGTCAACTACAAGTCATCCATGTGTCCAACCTCAAATAATATTTATAGAGTAAAAAAAAGAACTCAACATTTGAGAAGAAAAGACAGGAATGTTAGCTTCCTTATTCCTTTCTTCTATTTATAGAGAAAGAAAGAAGAATGTTAGCTTCCTTATTCCTTTCTTCTATTTATAGAAAAAGAAAGAAGGGTTTCTTTTTTAGTAAAATTAAAAATTTTAATTATTGTAATTTAATTTTTGATAATATTAAATATTTTATGTTTGAATCATAAAATTTATAAAACTTTATAATTAATTTTAATTAATTTTTTTAATGTTTGAGGCTAACTCTCTAACATGGTGGTAATAATTATAAAATATAAAGATAAATAGTACTTTTAATTAATTATATTACAAATTTTATAACGAATCTATTTACTTAACGACATACATCTATTTATCAAAATGCAACGAGGTAGGAAAAAAAAAGTAACATAACTCTGATTAGCCAAAACTAGTCCTTTACCCGAGACAAACTAAGATCATCCTTATTCTTCATCAACGCACGCAGGCCTCAAAATTAACCATTGACAGGAAGAGGAGTTTCATGACTCGGCATTGGAAATCCTTGATGGTGTCCCCATACTGATCTTGCAGAAAGAAGCAGGGCAAGGAGTCAAACAATAAGAAAAAGAGAGACGGAATAGAGTTGAAAAAGTAATGAAGCATCATTCCCAAGCTCAAGGTCCCACGCTAATTAACTTGGTCAAAAATCAAAATCAGGAAAGTTTACCATCATGAGATGTTCCAGTGTTTGTGTGAATCATAGAACGATGGAGTTTGACCATTGTCACGTGAAATTAGATTTCTTCTAACAATTCCAAGATTTGCAAAAATTTGTTTCTGACTTGTATATCTATGCTTTGGAGAGCAAAGTTGAAGGAGAGGCATCGATAGAAAATGTGGAAGCAAGCTTTTTCCAAATTTTATACGAACCAAAGAGTTGGGCTCTGAATCCCACTTAGTTATTGCCTGTCCTTATGTCAATTTAGCATGCGATAAGATTCTTAGTTAATCACTTCATGACAGAAAGCCAATAGAATCTAGCCAACGCATACCTTTAGATTAATTTAGGAGCTGCTGCTGCTGCACTGTTCTTCTTCCACTTTATTGACTCCGTTCAACGCTTCCTTTTCTTTTTTTTTTTTGATAATACTTGTGAATATGTACTCACAAGAATCTAAGAAATATGTATATTTCATTACCATGTTTTGAACACCACAAAATTATAATTACAATTGAAAAATGAATAGAAAAAGATTGTTCATGTGTTGATAATTTATACTTCTGTTTGCAGAAAACCTCAAAATTCTAAGGATAGATCCGAAGGACTAAAAAGCTCCATATCCATAGGCATAAACGCTAAAGAAGCGTGGTGGACAAAGAGACATTTAACCTTTGGTTGGTACAAAAACCATAGTTGATTGTACCAGTCAAAAAGAAGCTAAAAAATTCTCCTTTTGGTATTCAGACGAGGACAAAGCTTGTCTTGACCATTTATAATAGAAGAATGAGTACATATTTATTGCCTTTCTGGAACAGTTGGTTTCGATTTGATACGAATATGCCCTCGCTTTAGTAAAGGACAGTCGTAGTTAACCAACTGGCAGAGAATGAGAGAAAGCTAAACATGAACACGCCAGAAAAGGCAAAACGATTGAAATGAACTAATTTGGGCATAAAACACATAAGTAAGCTTCAAGTTAATTAAATTGCTTCTTAAGTATTCATTGTTTGGCGTATAAAGGCCAAATGAGATTCAAATTAGCGACGAAATAATCTTGTCTTGAAAATAATGAAGTAGGCGGGTAGAATCAAATTGCTTACTTGTCATTCTTACATAGGTTCTTGCTCAAAGCTTTACAAACTGACGGCAAGCATATTTTTTAACAAAGGAAAAACATATGACGTAAAGATGAACGTATAGTTTTCCGTAATACAAACAAATTCAGACTGAGGAAACATCTTCTAATTGGTTTACTGCTTTGACCACAGACATCTTTGAAAGGACACCTTTTTTTTTTTTTTTTTGCTATGATGAATTCAGAGGCATCTTTGAAAGGAGACTTTTTTGTGGCTTTGATGAATTCACACGGTTTCCCTAAGAAATATGGATTTATATTTTTTAATAGATTTATATGAAACTTAATTTAGGGTTTTTACTACTCTGATGTTATATTAAATTTTAATAATTACTTTAGCATTTGATGAATGTACAAGAGTTAATATTAACAAAAACTTGTATATAAATTAGTCCTCATTCTATCCTAATTAATTACAAACAAAAATAAATACATAACGAACATATTTATATATTGCGATATCCACCAAAGAGAGTATTGCGTAGAATGAACATAGGGTTTCGTTTTCGAATAAACAATTAGAATTTGGAAATAATGAGGGGGGCCCACGTTCATAAAGTTGCTTTCTTTCATTTTCTTGTAACATCTCTTAACAGGTATTATATAGCAAATTAGACGTTAAAGAAAAATTTTCAAGATACTATTTGCTAATAAGAAAAAAATAAGCATTTGTGCGTATGTTTAAAGTATTATGATCGTTTCTTGTTGTTTCTGAAAAATCAAAGTCAGTTCCCAAGGAGAAAGTCAGTTTTATCACTAATTCCTAGCACTCTTGACTGAATTTAGATCGTTACATGCATGTAATAATTTTGTAAATTCATATATTCACATTACGTGTACATATTGCATTATGGCTTTAAGCCTATTAATTTCCAACTGTGTGGAAAGAAAATTTAAGTTTATAGATTACATATATCAAGTTTTCACCATTATTGTTTTACACACACAGATATAAAATAAAGATATTTTGAATGGTTTGAATAAAAAGCATTTATACCTATGTTATATTATACTTAATCTTTTAGTTGTAGATTCTCTACTTATTTCATTTTTATCATTTTATATTTCTAATTTTTATATTTATAATTTTAGTTAAGTATTTTGACTTAAGGATTATAATCCAGAGGGATATATATTGCCTCCTAATTTGGATATAACCAAACATATTTTTTTTGAATTAATGATTTAAACAAATTAATTATTTAAATGTAATTAGTTTATTAAGTTTATTATAAATTTGAAATTCTTGAAGGTATATGCGTGAAATATAATCTAATAATCTACTAGTTAATTTGAATTTCATTTATTACATTTATTTTAATTCATTCAAATACTATAACTCAAATATGTTTGAGTATTATTTTCAATGTTATTTCATCTTTATATATATGATTAAAAATTAATTTGTTAGTTACCAAAGTGATCAAATTAGTTTTGAATGTGTGTTCATATACTTTATGTATTTTATGAAATGCTATTATGAAAATTTATTAGTTGATAGAAATTAAACACTACAAGAAAAATGACTATTAGCGACGAAAATTACCGACGGAATTCGGACATATTCCGTCGGTAACCTTATTTAGCGACGAAAAAAGTCGTCGGAGATACGGCCGTAGGTAAATTTACCGACGAAATTATTCCGTCAGTAAATTTACCTACGGAATTACCGACGGTATAAAATAAAAAATTTTCTGTCAGAAAATTACCAACGGAATTGACTTTTAGTCGGTACTTAGCGACAGAAAAAAAATTCCGTCGCTAAATCAAATATTTTACCAACGGAATTGTTTTTCCGTCGGTAAATTTGCTTAAAACTATTTTTTAAATTTTACCTGCAAAGTGTTTAGTTTCTGTAAAAGCTACCTTGAAGATAACTTCATTATTTCA
>JAOTIZ010000002.1:7634746-7649173 GCA_027123425.1 Erythroxylum panamense | reverse complement strand
CTTTAATTCCATCAATTCATGCAATAAATCCTACTAATATAGACATAAAAATTAAACTCCCAAAAATAAAACTATCAACACCCCATAATTCATTTAAATCATGCTTAACTAAAGAAAAAAATTTTGGGGGGCAACATTTCTCCCCCTGTTAAAAGAATTTCATCCTCGAAATTCTTATCTGATTGATCAAGAGGCAAGGGTATGTCTTCTCATATAATCCTCCATTTCCCATTTAGCTTCATCACTCGGATAATTTATTCTAATTGACCATAAACGATAGAGTTACCAGGTCTTTCTTTTACTTATTTAGTCTTTCACTTTCTTAGCTAGTTCCTCAATATTTCTCAAATTATTCACAAATTTCACTTCCTGTGATGACATTACATCTATGTCAGATCATATCGATATTCCTTAACATACTCATAATAACTCATCTTTGTTGGTAATACCAACTCATAAGTTAATGGTCCGGTTCTTAGTAACTTCATATGGACCAACACAATTCAGGCTTAGTTGATTCTTTATCCTAACCTGAGCACATCTTGTGTTCAATCTAAGCACACCTTGGGAAGGTGATACTCTCAGAAACCTTTAATCTTGGCTTCATAGTTCACATCTCTTTAGTATTAGTACATTTAACTCCTATCTCACTGTCTTCCATGCCTTCAGTGTTGATCCACCAAATCCTTTATTCTTTTTAAATCACTTAATTTCTGTTACAGACTCATTTCACTCATCAACAACATCCTTTGAATCAATCCTGGCCTTCAACCATTTTAGGCCTTATTCATATTAAATGTAAGGGCAGACGACTCCTTTTGTTGTAAAATGCTCTATACAATAATCTAAGTACATCGCTGCGATAATGATTGTTATGCTTAAAGTCAATCAAAGTTGTACATTGATCTTATAATCCTATGAACTCTAAGCTTTAAGCATATCTATGACAGTCAAGACTGTTGGCACACATTTGCTTCTACCTCCTTAGTCATCAACCGCTGTCTCAGTGTATTCCGACTTAGATGTATATCATAGGTTGTTATTTATGCTTATCTAACAGTTTCTTTGCTCAATAATCTTTATCGGTGCACATACTTCCTATTTCAATCACAAGCATCAATTTCCAATTCAAACTCAGAATTCAGATCCGTTTTCAATTCGTCAATAAGATTCACAATTTGTGTATCCTCAATTTGGGCTTTGTCAATCCTTTCATGTGAAACTGATCTAAATTTTCAGTGCATCTAATAATGCTTTATTTCGCCCCAAATTCAACTCCATTCTACACTCTTTATTGCACTAGATTTGATAACCTTAATATTTGAATTCATGCTTCACCGCTATTGGGATTCCTACTTAATGTATCAGATACAACGCTAACTTTACTAAGAGATACTCATTCGTACCATCAATATCTTTCAGTACATCTATCCATTGTCTCAGCCTCGTATTCCGTTCTTTCAACTCAACATTTACCCCAAAATTAAACTATCTGTATATTTCAAAATGTTCCTGTACTTATAATGTTTCCAAACTTTCAAAACAATTAATAGTGTAGCAAGTTCGAATTCAAACATCAAATAATCATCTCATGAGGCTTAATTGTCTCTATGAACACAAAATCACTTTATCTTGCTGCATTAGATTGCATCCTAATCTGTGGTGCAAAACATCAATATATATATTACATACTTCCAAGCCTAAATGATATAACTTACATCGGTGTTACAATTCCTCAAAATTCTTTTTACCTTCATTACTCATAAGATTTCACGTTTTTCCTCAAGAATTCAAACTATTCTTCTCAACTTTTTGAATACATTTAATGTATCATTGAATTTTTTGCTTGGATCTCTTTAATCTTCAATACCATAGTACTGTCAGGGCATTTCTTAACTCGAACAAATATTTATAAAGCTCCATATGCCCATGATTAGTTCTCGTAATTCCTTAAATAACTAATTCCTCAATTAGGTAACATTGTCTCATGTTATTTTCAATTTCCCAATTGACTTTCTTTCTCGAATGATTTTCTCAATTCATTCGATTTCCTCTTATTTCACATTTGCTTATTCTACTGTTTGCTCATTCATACTAATTTCTCCACACATTTTATTTTATATTCAATCTTAACTTCCTGTGTTTGTAACACATTCATCAAGTCAAATTTGTATCTCCCGATCATATTTACTCAGAATATAACATGAACCTATATACTCCTTATATAAGAAATTAATGTCTCCTCAAATTTAGGAATCCACTCATATAGTTGGATACTTTACATCAAACAAAATACATACATTCTCAGTAGCATACTCTACCTCTTATGCTTGAGTCTCCACTAGGGTTATGACTCCAATATTCACTTTTGACTCGTTACATATTCATTTCTGATTTGTTCTTTCATTGATCATCCTTAATATAAACTATCTGGTTTGCTTAACTTATTTCAATGAAATTCTTCTTCGAAAGAAGATTTCTTGTTGCTATCATCTATACTGTTCATACAATTTTTATCAATCAACTATATTCATCATTGCTATTTCAACCATTCTAAATACCTCAATAAGATCAATTTCAACTGTTTATGATATTTCAATAATTTCAATTTCTGTCGCACTTTACATGATCAAAATATTCCTTATAATAAAACTCAATGAAATAAGAGGCATATTCGTTTACTCTTATGTTTTGGTATGAACCATCAAGATCATTACATCTTACATTTAAAATTAATTTCGGCAGGTCACCAATTCATATCTCATGCTAATGATACATCAATCACAACTGAGTCTGAGCAACCTCTGAATCTTTTATGACTATTCAAAATTTACTCCTCTATAGTAGTTACCTTGTCAACATAATCACCCATACCATACTTCCATCGTATTACTCTAATTCATCTCATGATTTAATCTATAGGGATCATAGATCACTTCCTATACCATATCCAAATATAGATCTCATGTACTCAATCACATTATTCACCAATGTAATCACATTATCGGATATGTACTCATAATAACTAGTTGACATAACCTTGAGAACTTCTACATGTATCACTATCATTTGTTTCATTTTCCCTACGTACTTTCTTAATCAATTTAGAATTATAGACATGTAGCCATATTGAAATTCTGATCTCATATTCACTAACACAATCTTATATCAGATCATAACTTTTATCACAGTAATTAAACAATCACTTTAAATTTCAAATTCAACCTTTCAATTCCACTTTGCATAAAACACCTTAAATCTTGTCATTTTTGCCTATGTCTCTATTTCTTCTCATTCAATTCATGAATATAATTTCACATCCATATCAATTTAAGCACATATCCACAACAAAATTCTATCACCAAATTCACTGACATAACCATAAATGTTGAATCTGTGCCTAACATATCGGATGACATAATATGTCTTATTTCTAAATATTCACAAACTTTCATTTCCTCATACCACGAAATTCCCATGTAAGATACTAAACCTGGGAGCTCTGATACCACAACTGTTGGATCCCATTTTCGGAGCCCAATTATGGAACCATCAAGCGTGGGCATATTCCAATGAAATCTCCTCAACCATCATCGACTCATTTTCATTCTCATAACATCCCAAAAATTTCCTTATTTGATCAATTGACATAGGACAACTAATTCTTATGATCATGTCCCCAAATCATATTATACCGATCAAATTTCTCCGAAAGCCATGGACAGTTCGTCGCAGCAAACAAATGGGATTAAACCAGATGACCCTTCAGGTGAAGTTCACTGCGGCGAGCGCTTGGCTTAGCCGCGGCGAAGTCACCACCGAAAGCGAAAATCCTCTTGAGACAAATACGCCACGACGAACTCTTGGCTTAGACGTGGAGAAGTTTGCAAAAGAAATCACACCGAAATACCTTCCATCTTCCCTAACCTTACTTTCACTCTAACTTGTCTCAAATTCACCTCCCCTGATGCAATATCATTTCATGACAATTCAACTATCAATATTATCTCATCATACTCTCTAATCTCTTCTCATTTAATTCATTACTTACAACTAATTCTTATTCTTCACAATTTCCTATCTTTCTTTTTCATAACATCTCGCTTGTATATATAACAACAATTTGTATTCAACAACCTCAAAAGGAAGGAGTTTTTACAAATCTTTAATCACATGACAACATTCATCATTTTCTTAATACAAAAATATACATGGATGCTTATGTTTGATATGCCGCTAAAGGTACTTAAAAATCAAACTTAGTATAAAAGCTAACCATCTTGTAGTTGCCAAATGCCTTTATGCTCTTGATCACTCGATCTCATGCTCTTTACCTGAAGATGGGCAGAAACAGGTGAGGGGTGGTGAGCTTTAAAGCTCGTGGGGACAGATTTATAATCTAGAAATAAGCAAAACCATTTTTCAAAACTCATTTCCATTATACATTTTCGTAACCTAGAAATTTTTGCAGTAAGAATCATCAAACACTTATTTCTCAAAATTCTCAATTTATTAAACAATTCATGAGCAATTAAATCATGTATGCATCAAACTTATTAACGTATCATAAGCACGTCAGAATGGTTTGAGTGGATCTAAAAATAGAACGTACTATACATTTCCACATAGTGGTCCTCTGTAGTTGTGAACAGAACGTACTATCACATTCTCACTTAATGGTCTTGCGTAATCGTGAATTTATGCGAGTCTATAAAGAAGCTCCATGCCACTAGCGGGCAAGCAGGAGAAGCCTTTGGTCAAAGTGCAGTTGACTTAACATAGGGAACTACCACAAATCCACATAACATGTATTTCATGACTTGCAAAACATATTACCCAAAAAGGTACTTTTTTTGAAAACATGATTTTCTTAACATTTTGTCACACAAGCATAGTTCAGAAACAAAATTATTCATGAATATGAAATATGTCACATGTATTTCCATCAACCAAATTCATATACCAAACATACAACAATTTCTCAAGTCATTCAAAAGCAATAATGCAACAATTATAAAGCATTTGAAAACATTTAATTCTCTTTCTTTTAAAACATAGTCATGGCTCATTACTCAATTATAAACATGTAACCCACCTTGAAATCCTTACTGAAACCTTGCTCAAAGATGCCTCTCATCTTGATCCTCTTGTCTTCCTTGGTTCCCTTGATTAAAGACAAAAATTCCCATTCAATAGGAATACAATTTGAGGACCCATATAATACATATTCACTAAGATAAATTCTAAATACTCAAATTCTTCCAAAAGTCCCAACCTTTGGGTCAATTTTACATGATCATTTTGATCAAGTAAATGACAAAATTTAATAACGCTTCCTTCTAGAAATGTGTTAGTCATTGTCTTAAGTTTCTAATGACACCAAAATCATTCAATTTGGTTCAGAATTTGATTCTGTATTCTAAAAGTTATACCCCAAATATTTTTGGACTGTTCTTATACTGAAACAATATTCTATGCTCAATTTCCGTCAAAATATTGAAGTTTTTATAGACTGAATTTAAACTCCGTTTCATCATACAATTTGTAGCTATATATGTCTCTAATTTACTCCAAATTAAAAATAACTCCAATTGGATAACTACATAAGAAGTTATGCCTAAAATACCAAAACATGTTCAAGTTGTTTCCAGACAAACTTCGTTGCGGCGAACTACAGAATTGGCTGTGGTGAACTAGGGAACTTTCACAAAAACTTAACTCTTCTCTCAAATTTTTCCAGATTCTTCACCCCCTACATCTTACATCTAATACATCTTATACAAAAATCATCCTTTCAACTTCATTTCAACTCAATATCCTTGACAAATACATCAAGATCTATCTTTGATCATTAACCCTAAAAAAACATTTGCCTTTATATTCATCATCAAATTTTCATAATCAACTTCATTTGAGTTTCATTTAACCATACACATGAAATTTAAATAATAACTTATTTGTGGAAGCTTCAAAATCTTGAAACTCTTCAAGATCTTCACAGACCCTAGCTTTTCTCTTCTTTCTCTCCTCTCTCTCTTTTTCTCCCTCTAACTTTCGTGCTTTTCTCTTCTCAAGCAAGAAAAAAACTTTATTTCTTCTAACTTATACTATTAATAATCATACAATGTCCCTTTTGCCCTCCAAAAAAAGCCCTATGTCTTTTAACCTTAAGTGACTTGCCAATTTTGCCCTTGATACATTCTTATAACATTAATGCTTTGATTCCATCAACGTATGCAATAAATCCTACTAATATAGACATAAAAATTAAACTCCCAAAAATAAAACTATCAACACTCCATAATTCATTTAAATCATGCTTAACTAGAGAAAAAAAATTTTGGGGGCGAACAATTCAGCAAAAATCTGGAGAATTAAAGTGCATAGCTGTGACTCTATTGTAGAAGGTGGGAGTGCACAATCAGGCTTTCTAATACTGAACAGTTCTGACTCTTTTTTCTATAACTTTGTCTCCCAACCTCCAATTGACTTAAAAATTGAACCAATAAACTCTAAAACAATGTTTTTCCTCTCCATAAAACTTTAGAGCCATCTGAATTGGTTTGAAAAAGATTGATTGGATGAAAGTGAGGAAGTCTGCTGGAATATTATGAATTGGAATATTTTCATTGAATATGGTTCAGTATTTTGGCTATATTTTGATCTGTAGATTTTCAAATGAGATGATTCTTGATTTAAATTGAACTAAAGACATTTGAATACAATTGTTTAGAAGAAATTGAACTTGAATTCTATCCTTATAGGTCTTAAAATTTAGCATGAAATTGAGTCTTGGCTTAGGTTGTAGCACTAACCATGACAAAAATTATATCCTATTGTTATCGAATAAACTATGTTGATGTAGGGCGAATCAGATAAAGTTGTCTTCACAAAAGTTGTAGCTTATTCTCTTACCTTTCAATTGGTATAAATTTTGTAATTTTTGGATATTGGAACTGAGAGATATGAGTTGTACAACTTTGAGTACATGATCATGCACTAGCCAAAATTTCAAATGTACTCAGCCTGAAGTATTTTGAGCATAATGCATAGAATAATGAACCAAATTGTGTGATCTTGGTGTCATTAGAAACTTAAGACATAGGAGAACAATTTTATAACAGGAAGTATTGTCTAAAAACTCCATATTCCTTGTCATAATGATCATGCAAAGTTGACCCGAAAGTGGGTTTTGAGAAAAAAAACTGGAATGATTGATGAGTGTGTGAATTATGGAAAATATGGAGAAAAATTGAAGTTTGTATTAATTTATTCAAGATATATATATACCCAAGAATTTGTCATTGAACATGCATACTACATGATACATTTATTTATGTGATTATTCAGTCAAATGAGCCATATAGTAATATGAAAATGTATTTGATTGAATATAGAAGAACACGTTGAACAACCGCTTTCAGACATTGCAGGGATTTCAAGGCAATAAGCTAAAGGGAGCAATTGTGAGTAACCTAAGATGGTCTCAGCTTGACTTGTTCTATTTATTAATAAATTGAACTTGATTTGTGATGATTGTGTACTAAATTTCGGACAATAATTGTCTGAGGCGTTTGATGCATGTAAACATCATTGGAAGTGCTACTTGAATGTGAATGAGATTGACAATGTAATTCTCAAGTTTAAAGTTGATTGCTGGACCTAGTCTGATGATTATTGTGAATGAGAAAGTGATTATGAAAGTAATTGACTGAATGTGATTACTGAATTTCTGGAGTGCATTTCATTCCAATGCATGAAATATACAGGCAGTTGTGATTGATGTCACCAGTAAAAAAGAGCTTAAACCTCATACATTCATGATTAAAGCCTAAGGCTCAACATATACAAAGAGCCCTGTATCCCCAACAGATAAGGGACAGTATGAATGAGCCCAATACTCACAACGGATATGGGATAGTGAAAAAGACACACAGTCACAATAATGTGATAAATGATATCTAGTCTTATAACATTGCATACCATATGAGTTGAATAAATTGAATGCTGGTAATGTTTTAGAACTTTGTGTATAAAATATGTGATAATTTAACCATGTATATGTTCTTCAAAAGTTGTATCGAAATCATTAATTGTCTGAACTTTGCTTTTAAAATATGACAATTGTGATCAAGTGTTATGTGATATTACTTGATAAACGTCAAGTTGATGTGAATTACAAGATAATATGAATTTTTGTGTGTTGTATGAAAAGAGTAAACCATCGAAGATGTTTACTCTATTGAGTTCACAAAGCTCACAAAAATTACAATATTGACAATTTCAAGTTCGAGAAAGCGACGGCCTAGCTTCTAAGACTGCATAGAAGCAATTTTGTACTACTTTGGACATAAATCTTGGCTTAAAGGTCGATCTGTCGGGACTGAAGGATTAGTTTAAGTTTCATTTTTGTTTATTTTCCTCATATATGTAGCATATTTTTTAGACCGAGTTGTAAACACTCTAGGTTGACATTGTAAAATATGATGATGGACAATGCTACATTGTAAATTATGGTTTGTGAAATGAAATGAGGAAAAATTTTGGACTTCAGACAATGTGTTATTTATGGTTTTATTTATGATGCCATGTGATAAATTGAAGGTGAGATAGTCAACATATCATTTCTGTCAAGCATGTAGACGTGTGTCCAAAGGGCGCACATGCATGTGTCGGATGGGAGTGGGGTGCTATATTCATCCATGCTGGTAGTTGTCGAATCCTTTCATGAACATTCGGTGATTTACTTTCATCGATTTCACCTTCATGATTTGATTCAACATTTTGTTCATTTTTAGTTATTACCTCAATTTCTCCCTCAAGATCACCTGTATCCATATCACATACAATTGCCTTTTCATATTTCTTATCCTAATCTGAGCACTTGTCTTTATCAAAAATAACATCTCTACTGATTATGATCTTTTGGGAAATTGGGTCATAAAGCTTATCGGCCTTTGATTCCTCATTGACTCCCAATAAGACATAGCTCAAGCCTTTATCATCAAGTTTAGTTCTTTTTTTGTTAGGAGCAAACAAATGAGAAAGATAACCAAAAACTCTTAAGTACTTAACCGAAGGTCTGATTCCACTATAAGCTTCTTCAGGAGTCATGTTTTTCACTACTACAGTCGGGCTTCAATTCAATATATGCACCGTCCAGTTAACTGCTTCAGGCTAGAAAGATATTGGAATTTTCTTTTCTAAAAGCATACTTCGAACCATATGCATAATGGTTATGTTCTTCCTTTTTGCAACTCCGTTCAATTGTGGGGTGTAGGTAACTTTCAATTGTCTTTAAATTTCATTTTCATCACAAAAGTTTGTGAACTCTTAAGATCTAAACTCTCCCCCTCAAACTCTCTAATAGACTCTTTTGTTTCCTTTTTAACACGGGCTTTGAAACATTTGAAAAATGTAAAAGCTTTTGATTTTTCTGTTAAGAAATAAAATTATTTTTTCTATTGAAGTCATTGATGAAGTAAGAAAGTACCTATTTTGGCTATGGGAGATAGGTTTAATTGGTCCACAGATATCTGCATGCACTAACTGTAAAATTTGTGAAGCTCTCCATGTGCTTCTTTTTTTAGAAATGAATCGCTCTTTTTTTTCCGACCAAACAATTGCTACATATCTTCAGAGGAGGCTTGGGCTGTGGTAGACCAGTCACCATATTTTTTTGTTGAAGGATCTTCATACCCTCAAAGCTTAGATGTCAATATCTGCAATGCCAAAGCTACACCTTGTCTTCTAGGAACATGTTGAAGCAGGTTAATACCATAGGCGGAGATACAACTTGCAATATGTACATTCTATTGGAAGACTTTTTTGTTTCCATGATCAAACCTCTCTCAGGATGATACACCTAGCATGTATCATGTTGAAATAGAATCACAAGCCCTTTTTCTTGAAGTTGGCCGATGCTTAACAAATTGTTCTGCAAATCTGGAACATAGAATACTTTTGTAATGATCTATACTGCTCCATTGACTTGCACTCTAACATTTCCTTTTCCTTGCACAACTATTCTTGAATCGTCACCCAGCTTCACAAAGTTTGTGTAATTTTCAAAATTTGAAAACATTCCTTTTTTCCATACATATGATTGCTACACCTTGAATTAAGGAACTATTTTTCTTCTTTAGTAGCCTCCTTGTATTCACATATGCCATTAATATCATCTCCTCTTGACCTTCTGCATAATTTGCTTCCTCCTCCCTACTTGGACATTCCCATTAAAAATGTCCTAATTTGTGACAATTGTAGCATTCCATTATGGCTTTGTTAAAGCGTTGTCTGCCTCTTTCCTTACCTCTTCCTTGAAAACTTCCACGGCCTCGACCTCTTCCTCTAGCTTCGTCTCCATAAGTTGTCTTCAAAGCATGTTCTTCTTTATTGTGAAAACCCATACATTGTTCATACACAAGGAGACTGCTCTGCAACTCATCAATGGTTAGAGTGCTTGTATCCTTTGACCTCTCAATGGAACATACAACGTAATTGAACTTAGGAGTCATAGATCGCAAAATCTTCTCAACAACAGCTTGATCTCCTTTATCCTCACCATTTGCTTTCATCTTGTTAGCTATGGAAAAGGTTCGAGTAAAATACTCATTCAAGGATTCTCCAATCTTCATGTGGAGAATTTCAAACTCCCTCCAGAGAGCCTATAATTGTGCCCACTTGACCTAAGTTGCACCTTGATATTTCTGCTTCATTGAATCTCATATACTCTTTGTTGTATCCTTGTTAAGAATTGTCTCCAGGATTGTATGATCCAATGCTTGGAGCAGATAGTTCTTTGCTTTCATGTCTTTCAACTTCTTATTTGCAATGTTCTTCTTCCCTGTATTCGTGAGAGCCTCACTTTCTACTGCTACAGGAATCGCATTCTCCACCAATTCCTAGTATTGGCCAATGATCATAATGCCCATCAAATTTTGGAACTCCTGGTTGCACAAAAGAGCTCTGTGTGGCCTCCCTTCTATTTCTTCTCACGTAGAAGACCGCAGCTTCTATTGATCAAGCCTTGTGAGGAGGCTCTGATACCAAATATTATCTGTAGAAAGCTTATGAATAGACGAAATATGAAAGAATGATTCTGTCTCTTTCAACTAGCAAAGGGAGCTATTAAATAGCTTTATAGGTGTAACTAAGTAACAAAAAATCAGTAAATAATCTCAACTCTACCTACTTTAAGAAGATCTATTCAAACAGTATAGAATCCCTTAAAAACGGAGATTTTATTATTAGCTCCTATAGAAACGGACAAATTAAAAACTATGAGTTGAATATTCCATTGAATCTTGTTATTACTTTCCTAATAATAACGTTCTTCTTCCGCTCTTAGGATACTAGTATCTTATGCAGTTGTGTTTTTTTCCAAGAGGCAATCACTGTTTTTTAATTTAATCTTTTACATCAGTGAATATAATAATTTCAATTAATTATAAAAAAATAGAATTTGAACCGTCCTACTAATTTCAATAGTCACAAAATTTTATTATCGATCTTAAACCAAAAGATAATCAGTTTTAGTCTAATTATGAATTTATTATTTTCTTTTTATTTAATTTTTCCAACACCTTCAATCTTATCCAATATAGACATCTAGATCTGAATTGGCAGTAATATTGATTTCTAGTGAAGCAATTTTCAGTTTTCCTATAGATTTGTTACGACGCTTCCTTTTTACTTTGCAACGTGGTACGTAAAGATTATATTCATAAAGGATTCATCTCATCTTAGAGGCAACTGAGGCGGTTCCATGCCTCCCATCAAGCTAACTGCTCTTCATGTGACTTTTCTTCATTAATAATATTAAACATGTGAATATTATTTTTAGCATGTGGTGTAAGCTACACCTTGGGGAGTTGGGTCTCGTATGCCTATTTAAGGGCCTGTGAATATCAGTATGACACATCGCATGATTCTCCCAAACTTATCAGTCATACCATCTGATTAAGAGAGAACGAAAATTTGCTTCCAAGAATTGTATTAATGGCGCCAGTTGAAGTGACGTTTGAGTTGCAACGAACACGAGGTGAGGCCATGGTTCTGGCCATTGGCACTGCCACTCCACCCAACTTCGTCCGCCAAGCTGAGTATCCGGATTTCTACTTTCGAGTCACCAAAAGCGACCACCTCACGCAATTAAAGGACAAGTTCAAACGCATATGTGAGTCCGTTATATAGCATATCAATATTGTATTTCATCATCTCTCTACGTAAATGCGCTTGTTTCCCAGGCCCAGGCAGGGATTTGTTTCTTGTAAAATGTTTACAAAATCCGTTTCAACATATGACAGGTGAAAAGTCGACAATATCGAAACGTTACATGCATCTTACGGAAGACATAATAGAGAAGAACCCAAACATAAGGACCTACAACGCCCCATCTCTTGATGCAAGGCAAGAAATAGTAGTGTCAGAGGTACCTAAGCTTGGAAAGGAAGCAGCTTTGAAGGCAATTGAAGAATGGGGACAACCAATCTCAAGCATCACACATCTTATATTTTGTACATCTACAGGAATAAAAGATTCATGACACTACAAGAATAACATAGTACATCTTATATTCTTGGCCTTAGACTGAATGTTAAAAGATTCATGACACTACAAGAATAACATAGTATTTATGACGTTTTAAAGATAAAACGTCACAAAAGATTTAGACTTTTTGTGACGTTTAAAAAACGTCACAAAAAATTCTAACTTTTTTTTACGTTTTTACAAAACGTTACAAAATTGTAACATTTTCTACGATGTTTTATCAAGAAAACATCGCCAAATAGCAATTGGAACGTTTTATTAAACAAAACGTCGCATAAGGCTATTTAAAATTCAACATTTTGTCCTCACGCCTTCGTTTCCCACCAGCTAGTTTTATCCTCGGACGTTTCTTTAACTCTTTTCCGGTTTTCTAAGTCGTCCTCTTACTTTTCTATTTCTCTTTTTTCTCTCTTCTCTCTCTACCTTCCACCGCAAAACTTCCTCGCTTCGCCTGAAACCGTTCATAGTTTCGGTGACTAACCTCCTTATCCCGTCTGAAAACTCCTCATTTTCTTCGAATTGAGGCTCCGTCGATTTCTTTGGCTCCCTTTTAGTAACCCGGCTCGAGGACGATTTCGGATCTCCCCTTTCGGCAGTTTCTTTTCGTGTTTCGAGCGTTTTCGGAGAACGTGGGCTGCTTGGTTCCTGTGTAATGCATTGCTTTGAAGTGTTACTGGAGAAGATCGTGACCTAGGGTTCGGATTTCGGGTTCCAGATCTTTTGGGTTCGGGTTTTGTTCCTAACGTTTTGTGGAAAATCGCAGAGGTAAGAACAAGCTTTGTGGCTCTTAATTTCCTTTTTCTTTCAATTTTCGTTCGTTACTGTAAAATTGGGTTTTCGTTCTTTAATCGCATATGCTTTGGTTAACAATTTTGATATTCATATATTCCCAAAGCCTAGAGACTTCTTGAATTTTCTTTCTAATTATATGATGTGGACTTATTCAGGGTTCTTTGCAAGTTCTTTGCTCATGGAGCATGTCTGAAAGGGGAATATTGTGATTTTTCACACGACTGGAAAGGTGAATAACAAATTTGCTTCAAAAAGGTTGCTGTTGACAAAGTAAGGAAATAAATGAGAAGAGGGCAAGCAGCCAGCGGTCAGAAGCTGCAATCGTAAACGGCAAGCTCAAGGCCCACCAGCTGTTTGATTTTATGCGCGAGTGAGTTCAAGCACTGGAATCACGAAGAGTCTCTGCAATTTTTAGTCTTAACATGGAAAAAGAAAAGTCAAGGAGGACTCCACGCTTGTTCTGTATATCCATCTACTTTTACGGTAATCCTTGGTATATGCTTCACCTACAATTTGCTTGCGTCTTCTTATAATTGAATTGTTCAGTGAAAAACTTTAATTTTGTTCCTTCAGTTGGTGGACGGAATATGAAGGTTTTGTCTTGTGACTTAGAAGATTGTATAGAACAACAAGTAGATAAAGTTATAATGACAAGGATATAGTTTAAATTCCCATTGCATACCCACAGATTACTGAGATTATTCATTTTCAATTTGAAAAGATTTCAAATTTGCAATACAATGATTTCCTATGTTTTCTGTTCATGGCACTTTTGACTTACAGATTTTTCTCTTTTTCATTTCTTTGAAAATCCACATTACATTATCTTTTAATCACTCGTTTTAAAAGTGGAATGTTGTTGTTGTAGAGGAAGAGAGAGGATAACTAAAAGTTGTGTCAAGGTTCAATCCTCCACCTTCAACCGGTAATATCGACTTTCTTCTGTGCAACTTCTATGCTCATTTAAGTTCACAATTTTCTTCTTTCTGCTTGCTGCATATTTATCCTAATGCTTGATTCTTCTCTAACTTGTTTGTTGCTTGTTCTTGTTACAGGAAAAGCTAAGAAATTCTGACATTCAAG
>JAOTIZ010000002.1:7614941-7629734 GCA_027123425.1 Erythroxylum panamense | reverse complement strand
CTTTAACTTCATTAATTCTTCACCTAACATTTTTAATGCTAACTCATACTAATTAATGTCAAGTTAATTATTCTAACTTAACATACTTGATTAAGCTAATCATGCTTAATTTAAAAAAAAAATTGGGGCTAACATTCAATGCTCATATAAACAATGATGGAATACTTAAGCAGAGTTTATAATGCAAATATGCTTCAATATATTATCCATATGCTAAAAATGCACATTTATAAGCCAAATATTGATATTCACTACTCATTAATACAATTTATCAATATAATTGCACATCATTACATTTCATCATTACAATCAATTCAAATGCTCATCAATACCAGTTATTCATGTTTTCATATTGTATTTCTTATTTATAATTGTTAAGTTTCCTTTCTATATTAAGCCTGCACATTTTCTATAGGTGTGGATAACAAGTGCTATGATATTCAAAGATATCAAACTTTGGATACTCGAAAGTATCAAACTGTGGATACTCGAAAGTATCAAATTATAGATACCCAAAGCATCAAACTGTGGAGACATTATAGTCTCAAATGAGGACACCCTTATTGTCAAACTGTAGCAGCAGCACTATAACCCTATAGGCATGCCTATCTATCTACCAACAAGACAATAGAGTAGGCACTATAACTTTTCCTTTAACCATTTTCCAATTTGACAATTCATATATTAATACGTTATATGATATACATTTCAAGTCATAAAAGATGTATGCATTCATGCATGCAAGTCATGACTAATCACCATTAGAAGGGTGTCAAAATCACACTTGTATAATCATATTATACACATATGAGCAATAAATATGCATACAAATCATTTATGTACGTGTAAGTTTTCTTTGGAATGCATTATGCTCAATCTTAAATTCCAATGTTCAATCACCCAATTCACATATGATAAGTCCTATTTCATTTATTTCTTGTTGTTTGAAAAGTTCCATACATAATAAAAAAGGGTTCGTATATGATTTGATAAAAATCAGATGTGAAAACAAACTTAAATAGTGCAATTTGGGCTAAGCCCATAGTTGGTCTAAAAATAAACAAATAATCAGTCCAGAAGCAATTCACATGATGGACTCCACTTCTTTATTAATAATAATATAGAGAAGGTTCAAATTAGGTTTTGAGGTCTTTTAGGAATTTGTTTCCCTATGTCTCTAGTTTCTATAGAACTAACAATCAGATCATTTTAACTTTCCAATCATGAAATATAGAACAAATATCACAAGTTGCTCCAAAATAGGGGCAGCATCATATCGCCATTTTCAATCTCAATTTCCCATGTCATAAAGCCAAAATTAAGTCAAAGTATCCATAGAGATATTTATTTCTATATCTATATCTCAGGTTTCATATGAAACTAAAATCACCCAATTTGGAGGTCTATAGGCTGAGTTATGACTAAAACAATGTGATTGGTTCAATTAACCCTAGACCGAATTCCACTACATGATACTCTCTTGTCATATTCAACCAATTCTATGCAAGATAACACCAAAATAACACCAAAGCATCATCCCAGCAACCATGCCACATCCAAAAGAATTTTTGTATCCATTCAAACATATATACAAAGAGAAATTAGACTACGTGTAGTCTCAAACCTTAAAATTGGCAAAGTAATTCTTCTAATACTTTTCCTTCCCTTCCTCTTTAGTTTTGCTTGAATCAACACATGAAAAATGACGGGATGAAGAAGGAGAAATGGATAAGAGAAAAGTCTGAAGTTAAGTCATCAACGTTTCATCCATCTCCCCTCTCTATATGCCTTTTCATGAATTTTCTAGTCTTAGACACATGTTTCAATCCCATTGGACCATATGTTACAATCCTATTGGACCAAGTGCTACAACCCCATTAGACCACGTGTTACAATTATATTGGACATGTGTTACAATTCTATTGGACTAAGTGTTACAATTCTATTGGACTCACACAAGCTTTAATCTTATTAGTCACACATGCTTTAATCCAATTGGTCCATGTGTTAACTTTAGAAAGATTGCATATTGGCCCTTGTTCTTCCTTTAATTCCCACATTTTGCTACGATATTAACAATTAATTTCATTCCCTATGTCTTAATTTTCTAATCGCATAAATTTCATGTAATTTGGTTAATTATGTCAAGAGTTATACCCCAAAAACTATAGGTTGTTTGAAAATAAGGACAACAGATAGAACTCAACTTCAAACCAGAATTCAAAAATCATATAGGTATAATTAAATTTTGGTTCCTTCATCAAAGTTTTAGAACTATGTCTGGAATTATCCAATTTGGAGGTCTATAGGCCAAGATATTTCCAATTACAGAATTATGTTCAGTGGAACCTATCCATTTAGTGAGGTATACATCTCAAATCAACTAACTTCGGTCTTATCATGCAAGAGCAACACAAAAATACATCCAGTTTAACCAAAAAAATCTCATTTGCTTATGGAATACTTATTTTATCAATTCCCCTCACATCATGCTCATAATCCAAGCGAACATATCAAAAATTTCCACTTCTTGTGACGATATGAATTTTATTGCCTTAATAAAAAGGCAACGATAATTGTACTTATAACTACACTTTTGTCTACTGTCAAAAGCACTTTTTTCCACAGTGATAAGAAAAGGAATAAGATTCATAATAAGGTATGAATTATGATTCATTCTTTATATGTTATTTGTTAATCATACTATATAATTTTAAATGATCATGGTTTTTATAAAATAAAAAAAAAGTTTTATCTAGTATTCTTGTGCAAATTAGAAGGGATTTTCCCTCTAAGCTTCTTTAAATGTATGGATTTAGCACACGAGGCTAAACTTACTAGTCCAATTTAATATCGATAGATGTATCCATTTAAGAGGTAACTTATAGTAAATATTTAAATTGAAGTTATAGCATGTTTTAATTACATAATTGTAATAACCCTAATTGCTAATGTAGGTAATTGCATCACTTAAAGAAAATTTTCAAAAACAAGGCTAGAGATGAAGGTTCAATATGTAATGCTTATTTAGAGGAGGAAGCAAGTATATTTTTTTCACATTATTTTGAGTCGTATGTGCACACAAGAGAAAGAAAAGTTTCTCATAATAACGACGGGAGAGGAACTGGTGATGTTGATGGCAACTTATCCATTTTCACATATCCTAGACGAATATATGGATGGTCAACAAGACGAATGCTAATAGAGGAAGAAATAGAGGCCACCCATGGTTATATTTTATTGAACTGTCAAGAGGTTCAACCTTTCATGTAGTAAGTTGAAGTTGATTTAAAATTGACTATTTAGGCTTTAGAAGTTACTGTTGTTCATAACTAAAATACATAATAATGATTTTAGATATACGAGGAATGGTTACGTGAGGTAATACCCAAAAAAACACAGGATGATATCAATAAAGAAGTTGAAAGACACTTTCCTCGACGGTTTAAGAAATATGTAAGTTTTCACTTACAATTATTGAAATGGTCGAATTATCAAATCAAAATGTTTAAATGACATTATACTATTTAATATTATAAATTGTGTAGGCCTCAAAAAATACAATAGAGAATAGGTTCATATATGATCTTGCTAAAGGACCTTTGCGAACTGTTAAATTGTGTCCGTTGTATTTTGTTAATGGATACAAATTTCAACAGAAAATCATGTTCATAGCATAGCAGTAGTAAATAATGGGGTTTGCATGTAAGGAGAATAGATGGATCACTATGTTAAAATTACTGAGATACTTGAAATTGAGTACCCTACATTGCCAATAAAGTAGAGTGTGATATTTAAATGTAACTGGTTTGATCCAACTCTTAATGTTGGTGCACTTTTACAAAAGTGCACAACCAATGCAATTTAGTTGAAATTAACCAGCGAAGAAGATTTGGACAATCTAAACCTTTCGTGTTGGCGATGTAAGCAATCTAGGTATTTTATGTTCCTTTTCTCAGCTTACGACGAGATACGACATATTGGTTGGTTGTTTGCAAAGTTAAACCTAGAGGTGTTTTTGAATTACATTGAAAAGGAGAAAATAAGAGAATAGAAAGTGAAGCGTCTCAAAAAGATGTTTTTGAAATAAATGCATACGTTGCATATGACAAGAATGAACCTTTGAATGATCCAAATAATGAATATGTTAAAATTTCATCTGGAGAGGATAGGGAGAGCGAGAGATCTGAAGAGGAGCCAGAGTTTGATTCTAATTCTTCATAAAAAAGAAGATGGTGATGGTTTTGATTTATAATTAAGTGATATTGATAATGATTAATTTGTGTTTGTAATAGAATATTATATGAAATAATCTATTATTGCATTAACAATATATTGTTATATATTGAATTTATATTGTTCTATTACCAGAATATTCAATACAATGTGAATTTCAGTTTTAAAAAATGCCACAAAAGAGAAAACAGGATATAATGCGACCAAGAATTAGTTTTCCACAATTTCCAGGTGAAGCACCATCTTTTGTAGATGCTTCAAAATCTGGATAGCTACCTACTACACATTCAAATGAGGCATCACCTTCCCGACATGCAATCCCTATACAGTCACCTTTTGTACCTAATGCTACACCATCTTGCCCTACAACACCATCCACCTTTTCTCCTTCATCCACCACCCCTATATCGACAAAGATATCAGGGGTAAATGTTGCGGTTGAAGGAGGTGACCTCTAGCCTGGAGCTAAGGGAGTTGATGGAAGAACTTATATCATAATTGTCAACAATTTTTTAGTGAAAATACATGAAACATCATAGGTTTTAATTTGAAAATGATCTAAAATTTCTTTTAAATTAGGTTGGTTCCATCTAAAACATGCCCAAGAAATATGACATCCAAGTTCAAGGAGAAGGTTAATCTTGAGGGTTATATATAGAAGAATATCTCTTAGGCGACAAAGGATTTTTATTATTAGGAGTTTAATATACAAAAATATATTCTATTTTATTTTTTATATTTGACACGACTATTTATAAAGTATGGGAGAGGCAAGTTCGTACACGTTATAAAGACTTTCTTGGTATGATACACAAGACTAGTGTACGATCTCCTTATATATCTGAAGAAATATAGAGTCGTTGGCAGTATTGGACATCACTCGAGGCAATATCCATTTTAAAACACAAATCTACAAATAGACATGGAGGATCAGAGGGAGAGAGTCTTCCTGTATACACTAAAGGAACTATTACCCACCAAGAGCATATAGAAAAACTTGTAAGCATCTACACTTTGCACTTATATTCTAATTTCTTTTACTTTGATGTATGAAATTTGATTTCAATTTAATTTGATGTGTGAATTTGGAATGAAAATATATATGTATTATGGATAATGATAATAATATAAATGTCTGGTGTCATATATGGCTATGTTGTTAAGTTACTTTCTTTGTTCAACGAGGCGTAAATATCATAAAAATATAGGAAACTCTACTGAAATTTTTATAAATTGTAGTTCACTTATAACATTTATTCTAATTCAGGAAAAGTTTATGGGCAAGAAGCCTACACTCCATCAGCTCCTTTTGCACACCCACACTAAGAAGCATGATGGTGTAACTTTAATTAACACCCGATGTAAAGAACTTAATGTATGTGAAATTTATGCTTTAATACTAATTCTTAATAATTACCACTTATTAACAAAAACATTGGCTCCTGATAGGACCAAATACAAGAAAGCATTCAACGACAGTCTCAGCACTCTGAAACTATTGATGAGAGTTAGACATATCTTGATGCAGTGGGTGGTAAAGATCGTCATGGAAGGATCTTCGGCTTAGGTTTATTTGCGAACACATGCTATTTGCAACCCTCCACATCTAGTAAAGTTGCATCTAGTAAGTGATTTGCATCTAATGAGAGAGTAGTTCAGCTTGAGAGCACAATACAGGCGCTGGCAACTCAGTTGCAACAGTCAATAGAGTACATAGCCTAGCTCTATAATGTGATGGATAAGTTGAAGGGGAGAGGCAACACCTCATCACGACAGTCAAAGCATCCGCATTCACCAACTACATTGCTTAGTTGTGCCTACTCTCAAGTCATTTTATTATGAATTAAGATAATTTTAACTTTATATTATCAATCAACTCACTATTTAGACAAATTAAATGTAGAAAAAATAAAAATATTATCAACAAATAACTGTAGAAATTAATTATCAATCATAAGATTATCAATCAAAATTAAATATACAAATTAAATTTAGGAAAAAATTAAAAAACAATATCAGTGTGTTTATCGATGGAATAACTATATCCATTGTAAACTTAGTAGTAAACTTACCGTAGGTAAATTCGTCAGTAAATTTACTGACAGAACATAACTTACCATCGCACATTTTTTCAGAGATTTCTAAAATTTTGACCATCACTAAATTCACCGATGGACATACAAAATTTGTCACTAAATTTACCGACAAAACAAAAGTTATCATCGCTACATTTTTTGACAGATTTTGAAATTTTTGATTGTCGCTAAATTTACCGACGAGCATATAAAATTTGTGGCTAAATTTACCGAAGGCACAAAAGTTACCATTGCTAAATATGGCAACATAACAGAAAATTTTTGTTGGTAAATTAGCGACAAAATATTTCTATTCCATCGCTAAATATTACCTAAAGCCGTTTCTCTAACGACTCATTCCGTCGGTAATTTTCGTCACCAACTTCGTTTGCTGACAGAAAACCTACTCATGCTTTTGGTAATTTATGTTGCTAATCCCCTTTTTTATTGTAGTGATAGTTATAATTAAAAAGAATAATTGTATGATATTTTTTACCTATATGTGATATGATAAAGACCATATATATTTATAGTTCATGCTTATCAGTTGTCACGACCCTAACTTTAGACCCTGATTGACGCTAAAGGAGCAGTAAACTTAAGATTTACTAAAATGACGTTAAATCCCTATTTCTAGAATAAAAATGAGATTTCAAAATGATCAAACTCATACTTATAACAATCAAACAGTTTTAAAAATATCCAGTCCTCAATGTGCTACAACGTTAAGATAGTTAAAACAAGGAAAATCCAACATATACAAGACTACTACGACTCTAGAGTTAAAGGTCACTAACAAATATACATTGAATCACCGAAGAGGAAGAAGACCAACGAAATACCTTGTTAGAAGAGACCTGAAAAGATCCTAAAAAATAGTTGAGGGGAGTCAGACGTCGTTAAGGGAATTAATTCTATGGTTATATTATGCACTCCTAAGGGTTTCAAATGATACATATATGTATATATCTATAATGTATTATATCCATAAATGCAATTTCAAAACATAGTGATTTTTTTCATAAACATACGTGCATTTCCTATGTCAATAATATGTCACATAATCATCACAATCACAAATCATAAATAATATTGGAGGACTGGCGAAGAACCCTATAGCATGCCCCTTACCCATAGTCTATATCCATAGGGGCTCTCTTATTCTATATAGGTCACTTAGTCCAAATGTAATGGGATATGATTTGAGAACCACAGTCAACCGAACGCCACAACCTCACTACGATATGATTATCGTCCAAGAATAAGCTCAACCGAACTGCCCCAACCACGTTGTATCTCAATCAATGGATCCATTAATGAATCAAATACTAACTCAAATTCATACTCAACTAATTGACTCATTGTGTGCACAGTCTGGCAATGCCCACCAGGTAGCTCATACCACAACAATCCTCCACATCATCACATATCAAGATAAGCATAACATTGCACAACAAAAAATGTATACATGTGTCAATCCATATGTATGAGTATCATGTATGCATATGATAATGATGGTGATTTCCATGATGAATATGAAAATAAATTCTAATACATGCTCATAGCCATGAATATTAACTCACAGATAGAATGCACTCCTTTAAGTTAAACCTAGTGTCTCGAAGTAGAGGATTCTACTCCTGATTAATCTATAGAAAGAAAAATAAGAATGATCATTAAGATTTAAAACCAAAACCAATTTTAGATACTTCAAGAATAAGACCATGACATAATACTAAATTGCTCTATTTTTTATTTAAAAATGGCGATGTCAACTTTTTACGATTAGCCTACTGAAAATTCGACTACGATTTTCTTGTAAAACAGATTTTCCCTTTTTTTTTAAAAAGGGTCATTCCTGTAATAAAAATACACTTCTACATCCACCAGTACCCATAGCTCAATTTGGGCCTCCAAACTAAATGTCTATGTCCAATTGAGTCCACATTGACATCTCAAAATTCATAATAAATCCAATTCATAATTTAGGTATACCAATTTCTAACCCAAACACCCTCATTTGTACTCAATACATCTCGATAGTGTCAATTCTAGTCAATAACAACTCAATTGAGTCAAGTTCATGCATTTCTATAAAAACATAACCTTTTCCTTTATCTCAAAAAATATTAAGAATTTTAAGAAATTTCTTTTATAAAAATTGATCAACATGATATTTGAAATTTTTTAAAATTATTTTTAGCCATTTCTAGGCTAGTAAAAAAATAAATATTGCTACCAAAGCGTGGGGTACACGTGCCACCGTCAAAGAGGCAATGATCTTCATCACCCACCCAAAAATAACACACTCACCTCCAGGAATCCAGTGACATTAGTCTTAAAGCAAAACTCCTCCTGGTTTGCGAGAATTGAATGATTGAAGCTCAAAAGTAACCTATTTCCTTTTGTCGGTAAAATAGGTCAACTGGTGTTAGGTTCCCCTATATTCCTACATTTTTAGGGTCATTAGATGCAATGGTAGTGTTAGTTTTTCCTAAAAATGACTAGAAATAGGAGATCAGTGACTTTCCTAAATGAACCAAAATTTTCAGCCATGATTTCTTCAAATTTAGGTCATTTTTATAAAAATAAGTTTAAGGGTTTGGTAAAGCGGCCAGAGAGCTTTCCCTACATTCCTCCCTACATTCCTATATCATTAGAAATGGTGGTCAGATAGTAAATATATGAGTGTCAGAAGTTGGAAGTGAATAGTAACTTATAAGGAAAAGAGTTTAAAAGAGAAATGAACTTAAGCTTTCTTAAGCTCAACTTATACTTTATAGACTTTTCTCCTTATTGGTCCATTATGAGTTATTAAAAAATTTTGGATCATTACTTGAGTATTTGATACTGAATTGAAATTCAACATTATTACAATGTTTAAGCCATGATAAGAAATAGATTGTTAAGAAATAAAAGTAGCTAATTCAATCTTATACAAATAGCTTGTATCTATTGAATTAAAGGAGACTTATGCTTAATATAAATGGTAAGAATTCAAAGTTAGATCATCTTAATTGTCATTTTCTATCATATTGGTTAAATCAACATAATAAGAATCATAAAGTTACATACAATGATATATGTATCCTTTTGGTTATGAACTATACAAAAATTATGAAACTTGTTGGGTTGTAGAAAAGCCAAATCAATCTTTGGTGAAAAGATGATGATGAAATTGAATTGTTAAATTTTATACATGTGAAATATTGATTTAATTTTTTGAAAAGTTCAAATTGTTTGCATCTAAATAGAAATTAAGAATTGAGAAGAGTTACCTAATTGTATCAGCTAATGTCAAACACCAAGCAAGATGGTTATCTTCAATTTTTTATCTTCAACTGAAGGACCCCTTTCATTTACCTTAGATTTCCAATCACCATTAAAAGAATTACATTCAAATATAGTACTCTACCCCTGCAAAAGATTCAGAGAAGAATTTCTCTTTAATGTAACAAGTGTCTCTTCTATGCTAGTATGCTACAACTTATTAATTTTATCCTTAAATCTTTGCATAGATTCTACTTCTCCCACATTTTCTTATCTAAGGGGTTGATTAAGTTAATTGAGAAGATGATGAGATGGTTCCTTTAGACTAAAGAACTAAACAAACTATCTTAGTTAAAGTAAGATATTCTAAGATCTGTATGTTAAAGAAAGTAAGAGAGTAGGAGTTCACTCAATCTCCATCTCTAATAAAGTCCTAAAGAAAAAAGAATCTAGAGAATTATATCTATCTAAGAATCACTATAGGTTAAATGGATCTATACGCCTTGAAAGGAAAAAGTTTTAAAGATGCAAGCAATAATTCCACTACTTAGTTTATACCCAACTACCCAAGTTTACAAAACAACTTTACAAATACATATCTTGTAAAATTAGGAATGACAAGTCTACTTCCTTTTGGTTTGATAACTGGATCAAATTGGGCTCTTTAAGTAAAACAAACATGATGCCTATTCTTCTCATCTATCCTCTATTCAATCGACGGTAGAAGAATTTGTAGAAGGAAATGAATCATCAAACAATCATAAAGTTTATATATATATATATATATATCCTTCTGATTATGAATCATATGAAACTTATGAAACTTGTTGGGTTGAAGAAAAATCAAATCAATCTTTAGTGAAAGGATGATGATGATATTAAATTGTTAACTTTTATACATGTGATATATCTTATATAATAACAATTCATAAAAGGATGATACTTGTATTTCATTATATGACTAATGAATTTATGTGATATAGTCATATGTATTAAATGAAATATTGATTTAAAATTTTTAAAAGTTTAAATTGTTTACATCTAAATAGAAATTAAGCATTATGAAGAGTTACTCAATTGTATTAGCTAGTTCCAAACACCAAGCAAGATGGTTATCCTTAATTTTTGTTCTTCAACTGAAGGACTACCTTCATTTACCTTAGATTGTCAATCACCCCTAAAAGAATTACATTCAAGGATTGTACTTCACCCTTGTAAATGATTCAGAGAAGAATTTCTCTTTAGTGTAAAAAGTGCCTTTTTATGCCATTTGGCTACAACTTATTAATTTTATCCTTAAATCTTTGCATATATTATATTCCTCCCACATTTTCTTATCTAAGGGGTTGATTAAGTTCATTGAGAAGATGATGAGATGGTTCCTTTAGACTAGAGACCCAAACAAACTACCTTAGCTAAAGTAAGATAGTCTAAGATCTATATGCCAAAGTAAGCAAAAGGGTGGAGTTCACTCCATCTCCATCTCTAACAAAGACCTAAAGCCAGAAGAATGTACAAAATCATATCTAGCAAAGAATCGCTTTGGTTAAATGGATCTATACTTAATTCTTGAAAGGAAAAACTTTTTAAAAGGCAAGCAATAATTCCACTACTTCTTAGTTTATGAACCAATTACTCAAGTTAATGGAACAAGTTTACAAAGACATATATTGTAGAATTGGGAATGACAAAATTAGGCCCTCTGAACAAAACAAACATGATGCCTATTCTTCTCACCTATTCCCTATTCAATCCAAGGTAGAAGAATACACGGAAGGAAATGAATGGCAAACAATTTAGTTGGCATTACACTAATCCAATCTGTTGGGTCCCGTTTTCGGAACCCAATTCGGAACCCAACCTCAAAATCATAAATCGAAAACATGTACTAAACGTGAGCAAACTTATACCTAGCGAAAGCGAAAGAAATCGAAAGCAGAACAAAAAGCGAAGGAACGGATTTACAAAAACTCATAAACAAAGAAATCAAAACGATCAATCACACTGAAAGCCAAATTCCGACATCTGGTAACGCATATCCTTAAAGAAAAATAGTTTTGGAATCTCAGGACACACTAGGTCTAAACGAATCCAAATCGGTATACATTTTTTTTTGTTTTATTCAATCTCATGCAAAGCAATTTCAATTTCCAAATAGACTTCAATATCTAATAGAAATCATTCCCACTTAAACTCAATTTTTGTCTTCCAAATCAAACCTTTCTTATAAATTTAAAAATCTCATTCTTATTTTCTTTTGCCATAAAAACAATCACACATGTCCATATACTATCAATTTAAACATAATAAGCACTTCTATATTTCCAGCTCAATCAACATAATTCATCGGACCCCCTGTCTGGAATCTCAACACAAACAAACACATTCATATACCTATAACACTTCAATAATTCTCAATAAATAATCAGTATCATCGAACCTCCTGTCCGGAATCCAAACACAATCAATCCCATTCATAATCATATGCAATTTATATACAAACCATAATTCACTTTTCTATTCTATATACACATCCATAATTCATTTACATACTCCAAAAGAAATACATCACCAAACAAAGTGGCATTTTCAAGCCACGATACAACATCCATTCCAAAATCCAAAAATACACCAGAACATAATAATTCCAAAATCCTTCACAAAAGTCTAAAATCTTATTCTTACAAACAAAGAACTTAACCCTATAACATAAATACAAATGAACAGACATCATCACTTTCTTTCATCCGGTCTCCTTCTTGATACCTGGAGATGGGGATCAAAGGGAGTGAGCTTTACAGCTCGTGGATAACATGTTTATAAATCGAAAAATAAGAAAAATCATTTTTTCCAAAACTTTTTCCATTTTATAAAAATTTCACGGATGAAATTCATCAAATACTTATTTTTCAAAATTTTCTCAATTTATCAAAGAATTCATGAACATTTATTAAAACATGTATGCAATCACACTTAGAAACAAAACAAAGCGCATAAACACATCAGAATAATTTGGGTCGGTCCAGAAACAGAATGTACTACACATTCCCGCATAGCAGTCCTGTATAGCCGTGAACGGAACGTACTATACCTTCCCGCATAGCAGTCTAGTGTAGCTGTGAACATATGGGAGTCCTTAACGGAGCTCCAATGCCACTAGCGGGCAGGCGGGCGAAGCCTTTGACAAGTGCACTTGACCCTTTTATGGGACCTAACCAAACTCACATAACAGATAATTCACACTTGAAATCGGATTTCCCGAAGGCATATGTCTAAAACTTAGTTTTCATGTCATGTCATATTCAAACATAATGTCATTCATAAAGTCACACAAATTCACATATTAAATTCTCAATCATTCAAACACAAGGAAAGCGAAAATTGTAGCAATTTATCAAAATCATAATTCAAACAAATTTTCATTCACATTGCACATTCATCATCCAAAATTCATATGGCAATTTCACATTCATTCCAAAACGATGAAATCATCAATTGTAGACATTTCTCAAATTATTCAAAAAATAATGCATTTTGCAATTGCAGCAATTTATCGAATCATTTTTAAAACAATGAATTTAAATTTTTTTATTTTCTTCTTGATTTTTCGAAAACATAAACTATGAATTTGCAAATCATTTCTCTTCTTGATTTTTCTAAAAATTATAAT
The DNA here is from genome assembly GCA_027123425.1 of Erythroxylum panamense. NCBI lineage: Eukaryota > Viridiplantae > Streptophyta > Magnoliopsida > Malpighiales > Erythroxylaceae > Erythroxylum > Erythroxylum panamense. Next base: position 7,616,483 of record JAOTIZ010000002.1, on the reverse strand, counting down.
TAGCTTATAATTCAAAGTATAAACATGGTACCCACCTAATTTCCATGCTTAATTTCTTGTCCAAAGCTTCTCTTTCTCCATTTCCTCTCTTAATTTCCTCATCCAAGACAAAATCCCTAATTCATAATCATCCAAAATTAAACATCACATAAGTCATAATCACCAAAATTAACTTTAGAAAACTCAAACCCATAACATTTCCAAGCTATCTAAACCAAAATCTTTTCACAAATCAACCAAGTAAAAATTTCTCTTACCTTAATTCTTCACCAATTTCGGAATTTCTTAGCTTGAAATAAAGCCCTTGTGCTCCTCTTCATTTTTCCCTCTTGAAATCTACTTCAAATCACTCTTGAAACCCAACAAAAATCGTGACCTAGCTTCTTCTTTCTTCTTTCTCCCTTCTCCATCCGAAAACACTCTTCTTCTTTCTTCCTTCTTTTCTTTTCTTTCCTTTTTCCTTCTAATTTCGTTCATGATTCATCTTATACGAAGACCCACTCCTCTTATTTACCAACTTGCCATTAATGAGTGAGAAAGGTCAAAAACACCTTACCTTATAAGCCTTTTAACTTAACAACTTAAGTAACCTTCCAATTTTGCCCTTCATGTCTTCTTTACACTTTAGTCTATAATTTAATCAACTTATACCCTATGATCTTACACAAATTAACATGTTAATTTCTCACCTTAACATGCTAATTAATTCCTCAAAATCATAAAATAAACAATTAATCCCCCGAAATTCATTAAATCAAGCTTTACATTAGGGCATTTTTCTAATAATCCAATTTGAAGGAATTTGCTAAAATTTCCTTCTAGAGAAATGTTCTTCATTGTCTCAATTTCATAATGACACCAAAATCATTAAATTTGGTGCACAACTCCAAAAGTTATTCCCCAAACATTTTAGACTTTTCTGATGCTAACACATTTTCCAGCGATTTACTTCCATCCGAAAATTGGCATTCTTAAAGACTAAATTGAAACTCAATTTCTTCAGAACATTTGTAGCCCTATCTTTCTATTTTAATCCAAATCAAGAATAACCTCATTTAGATGACTAGAGAAAAAGTTATGGCCAAAATACTTTCAGCTCTTACTAATCTAAGACTAAACATTAAACCCAACTTCAATTCAGAAATTGAAAGTCTTAGGGGCTAAATTGAAATTCAATGCCTTCATATAACTTGTAACACCATGTCTCTAGTTTATTTTTCAACAAGAATCAATTTAATTGGATCTCCACAGACCAAGAATTTACCAAAATACTGAACCATGTTTAGAAAATTTTCTAACTCACTTTGATTTAATCAATCATCCTCAATTTAATCTCAAAAATTTACAATTTTCTATGGACAGATAGAGGGATGTCTTAGAAATCTAACACTTCAAAAATCAAGTCAATCGGATGTCAGACGGAAAAGATATAAGCAAAAGATTAGAAAAGGGTCAGATTAGGGGAGGAAATAACCAAAAACAGAAGACCTAGTGAGGGCGGGTGAGGGCGTCGACGACCATGAGGGAACAGTGCCATGGCCC
>JAOTIZ010000002.1:7590998-7602457 GCA_027123425.1 Erythroxylum panamense | reverse complement strand
CCAAAATCACCAAAACACATTTTAATCATATTTAACAATTCAATTGTACCCGGAAATGTCAAGGAATGCATGTACAACCATATAAATGTGCAAAAATGTGCATGTCACAATTAATAATGCATGATGTGCATTTTTCTAAATTCTCATCAAATTATCAAAATTCACAATTCTAGCCCTAGCATGGGTAACGGGATATTACATTTAGAGTACCACTAGAGATTAAAGCTCCTAATCTAGAAGTAAAAGGATGCATGACTTAATTAAGTGTACCATGTATAAAAAGTAACAGCACCAAAAACAAACTTGGAGGGAAGATTTTATGAAATAAGCTCAAAAAGTTATCCAACCTTACGCCTTTCTCCAAGGATCTCACCTATTTGTAGATCATGCACAATGCAACCATGACTCGAAACCAAGTTCACATAGTTTTTCGCCAGAAATAAGATTTAGAGAAAGTTTGGGAAAATGAAAGGTTTCAGGTAAGAATAATTTGGATGTGTGGACAATACCTATACGTTGTACGTACATAGTAGAGTTATTAGCAGTATGAACAATGTGTGGAGCAGATGATATTGTTAAAGATTCAAGAATAGAGGAATTTGAGGTCATATGATTGTAACAAGCAAAATCAAGATACAAGAGATTGAAGTGCCTGATTTCATAGATAGGTCATAGAATGATATAGTATTAGAGTTTGGTTGGAGCTGTTGAAGAAGGATGTGAAGATCCTTTATGGAGAAATTGGGAGAGGTGTGGTTTATTAAACCCTTAGTGGTGACAACAGTAGTAGAAGAAGGCTAAGAGAACTTAGAGAAGTCATCTTATCCAGAGTTTTGTTTGAGTCATTTCCCACACTTTGAGATGTGATATCTAAACATTTTACAATAGTTCCCTTATGAGAAATTTGCTCAAAACAGGTATAAGTTGTAAAAATAACAATAGTAAATGGGATAAATTTTCTATGTGGAGTGTGTTGAGGTGACCTCTTCCATGATGAGCTCCTTAATTATAGTATCTAGATTGGTCAAAGATCCTCAAAGAAAGAGAGAACTATAACTCATCCCCGAGAGTCATTAATGAATGCTAAATATGATGTCGATTACAAAGATTTGCTTAAATAGTAACAACATATGGACTGGGCCAAGCAAGGTCACCAAGTTCTATTTGATCTTAAATTTCTTGCAGTTCAGACGCATAATTATACATTTTGTGTCCAAGTTGTTATTGCATTCAATGAAGTCTTCTATACAACTAAAATCGGTTGACATATAAAGTAATAAGTTTTCAAAAAATGTCATACCTCCTATGTAGTGTCAAAGCGTCAAAAATTGATTTGATGGCTTTAATACATGTGTTCCTAAATCATGTTAATATTTGATGATTCATTTTGTCTCGAGATAACAAACATTATATGAAAACACCTATATCTTTATCTTTCTTTTATGTAAGTTTGGGTATTTATTTAGTAACAATACATTAAAGAAGTCTCCATTTAAGAAAATTGCACATTTCCTCAGCCTATAAAGCATAGTTTGAACCATCGAAGGTAATATTGATATGGTTAGGAATATATTAAGTTTTGAGGCATCTATAATATAAAAAAAAGATAGAAAACATATTCATAAAGTTGATATTTGGTAATTCTAACTATAAAAATGGATTTAAAATGTCAAAAAACCTTCAAAACTGATATGGTTTGAAAAGAAACCAAAGGAGAAGAGGTTAAACCAATCAGTCAAAGTGTTGGCTAACTATTTTTGAACTTAACATAATTGAGCCGAACTAGAGAGGGAAAAAAAGATGGGGACAAATCAGAAGAAGACATGTGGTGATCAAATCGGATGTTGATATGGCATATAATGACACCATGTCACATGATTAACTGATATGGCTAATGAAATGTCAGATGATGTGGATAGGTCTATGCGTCTTGTTGCTGACATGGTGTTAGCGTGTTACCTATATGAATGCTGGTGTGACCAAAAGATTAATTTGCATCTTCATTGTCGTTTTGGATGAAATGATGATATTTTGCTAGATTCGAAAGAATGTCATTTAGTATTTCTTCTTCCTCCAGATACCTATAACTAGGTTTTGGAGTCCAGTAACTATTCTTCGCACATGAAGGCCGTGTGAAGGTTTTCAAAGATATTTTTTGCACCATTGTAATCTATTCGAGAAGAGGGACAATTTGGTATATAAAAATGTTATTTTTTGAGCAGAATTAGAAATTTGGAGTATGAAAGCATAATATTGTGAGAAGAAAAAAAAAAGAAAACTCTAGAATTTTAATTCCTTTTGTTATAAAGGAGACTTTATATCATGTAAAAATTAAATAAAAAAAGAAGTTAAGTGGGTATTTATATACAATGTTTAACTAAGTATCTCTGATTTTATGTTATACAATCTTATCATATCAAATATAAAAAGAAAAATGATAAGATCATTTCATATCATATCAATGTGGATACATCGTATCTTATTGTTATTATTGTTAACAATTTTGATGTAATATGGTAAATTAGTAATCCAATTGTATTAAAGAAATAGTACAATTTATATTATATATTTTCTAAAGAGTTGGCGATCAAATTACGAAGTTAGATGAATTGAATCCAATCCTTCAATACTGTTTGTTAGGGTTGACTTGGAGCAAGAATGGGGAAAAAACATAATTTAATAGAGTAAAATTAGGATAAAAATAAGTCTTAAGGAAAATCTACGACTCCCCAAAGATAGATTGAGACGTTCAGGAACATGTTCGTGGTGCTGAAGTAACCATATGGCCTAAGAATTTGTATAAGAGAAAACACGACTGCGCCTTACTCAAGATCTATTACATGGCCGTACAAGATTTAAGACGAAGGTTATTTGGCCGATCGATAACAGCTTTAGACAAATGGATAAGTACTGTGTTTATTGTAACAAAGTGATTAACGTGCGAAGTTCTAATTGATAATTCATCTCAAGTTGCAGATGGTACCATTCCATAATATCCATTCAAAGGATTACCTTCCCTAGCCAGAGTCTTGGCAATCTGTCTGAGTAAATACTTCTGAATTTTACCAGTCGAAGTTTTAGGAAGCTCTTCCATGAACACCACCGTCTTTGGCACCATATAGTGCGCCATTCTCTCCCTACAAAACTCTATTATCTCTTTCTCTGTTATAACAACGTCACTCTTTAAACTCACAAATGCACAAGGCGTCTCTCCCCAGAACTCGTCCGGTTTGGCCACCACCGCCACCTCATTAACTGCCGCGTTTGTGTGGATCACACTCTCAACTTCCATACTATTTATGTTCTCTCCACCACTTATAATCACATCCTTTGAACGATCTTTAATCTCCAAGTACCCATCTTGGTGCATCACACCTAAGTCTCCTGTGTAAAACCAACCATTCTCTCTAATACATGCAGACGTAGCCACCTGGGCTTTGAGATAACCTAGCATTACACACCCACCTTTCAATACTATGTCGCCGACCGTATACCCATCTCGCTTCACACTCCCTCCAGTCTCGGCGTCCACAACGTCCACCGCTGTGACCCCTGCTGTCCTCACCCCTTGTCTTGCCTTCAGCCTCGCTCTCTCCGTCGGAGGCAAGTTGTCCCATTGCTGTTTCCATGCACATGTCACCACTGGTCCCGCAACCTCGGTTAACCCATAAGCGTGAGTCACTATAAAACCTAAGGACTCGGCTTTAACGATCATCGGAACTGGTGGCGGAGACCCTCCGGTCATGAAATTAATAGGGTTTTTGAGAGGCTCGCTGTGAGGAGAATTTGTTAGAATGTTGAACAGCACCGGTGCACCGCACATGTGGGTAACACCGTGTTGTTTGATCAAACGGTAGATCTTTGCCGCGTCAACTTTTCGAAGACAAATATTGGTCCCACCAACGGCGGCCATACCCCAGGGGAAAGACCAGCCGTTGCTGTGAAATATCGGTAGCGTCCACAAGTAGACGAGATTTTTAGGGATGGCCCAGTTGACGAGATAATCAACGGTTACAAGATAAATTCCTCGATGACAGTGGACCACACCCTTGGGATGCGACGTCGTACCAGACGTGTAGTTCAGAACTATGGGGTCCCACTCGCTCTTTGGCCTAACCCACTCGAAGTCAGAATCACCGTTCTCAACCATCTCCTCGTAAGTGGTGATGAAATCCACGGTGGGTGAGGCATCATCATTATCATCTACTATGAGGACAAGCACAGGAGGTTTAGAGAACATTGAGACAGCCTCGAGAACAAGGGAGCTAAAAAAGGAGTCAACGAAAACAAGCTTAGATTCACTGTGCGTTAAGAGGTTGAATAAGGTACAAGCGTCAAGGCGAGTGTTGATGTTGTTGAGGACAGCACCGGACATGGGTACCGCAAATTGGAGCTCGTACATGGCAGGGATGTTGGCGGCCACCACTGACACTACTTGGCCTCTTTGGATGCCAAAAGAAGAAACAAGGGAGGATGCCAGTCGGAGACAACGGCGGTGGGTCTGAGACCATGTGTAGGTGGAGTTGTTGTAAACAATGGAAGTGGACTCGCCGTAGACAATGGCTGCTCTTTCGAGAAAGCCGAGTGGAGTTAGAGGGCAAGAGTTGGCCGAGTTTGACTTGAGTTGATCCATTGAGATTTATCCGGAGCAGCCTAGTCTCTCACTAATGTCTTGTCTGAAACCGTTTAAAGCACTTGGGATTCAAGAACCACAAGCAGTAAAATATGCAGCAAAAGTAGTGGACTTATCAAATATATGATGGTCAACGGATGTCTCAGTCATCCACATGTCATGCACAACATAGAAAACGATTGGTCAAAAACCTCCTTGGCTTCGTATACCATTGTGGTCTATTCCTATTATCTTTAAGAACAGGTGCAAGGATCATCATTTGTTGGTAATTAAAATTAAAAAAAAATCTTAGATAGTAACCGATCGTCATATAGTTGAATCCGTTGCAAAAATTCATGATTTTAAAGTAAGATTACAATCTTTTACTTTTTCTCGTTACGTCAAGTGATAAATTAAAGTAAGACTTGGTCGTAGAACTACTGAATGCTATGAAATCTTCTTCCCTGTACTGGGGGGATTTCCCAGAAAAGCTAGAACTATATATAAATATATATTTATGGTAAGAACACTCCGCGCATATATTACTCATCTTCTCGGTGGCTCAACCTTGTTTAGAAAAACGAATGACTTTGCAGGGTCCGACGCACAATCCAAATTTATACATGACTTTGAATACTATATATTTTGCTCGGAACAATTTATCAGTACCTGGGAAACGGGGCTCTGTAGGAAGAATTTGTATTCGTTTATTGGTCCGATGGATTTTTAAGCTTATATTGCAGGCATTACGCATTCTGCTGTTGAAATCTAGTACGTGCTATATTACTAAGCTTGGTAAGACCACCTTCTACATGAATGAGATTTCACTTGAAATATGCCACCAACTTTAGATTAGAGTAAGAGGGGTTGCTTGGATGAGAGAATTGATTCCTGAGTCATCAACGGTAACGACCAAAGGATGAAAACTCTTGACAAAGCATAAAAGTTGAAAATAAATTTCACGTCTTACCAGAACCACCCTTATGACACAACCGGTTGTTTGAACAGTCTCCATTTTACATCAGACAGTGACAAACATCTGCCTCAATTGCCCCATCAAAACAGCGACTAGATTAAGTACATAACCAAGCAGTATCTGTTGCTTGCTGCTAAAAGAATAGTTTCCAGCAATGAGTCCAATGATTCCTTGTTTCTTGTGAAATGCACGAGTCACCGCAAACAAGCAAGTATTCACATCGTAAATCACACTTTGGTGCAAGTAACCAAAGGTCAGCAGAGCCTTCGAGTTTACAACCTAAACGGAGGTATTAAAATGCCTTACAATGGCAGAAACAAAATTCTTGGCACTATTTACCCATCCAAGATCGAAGTCATTTCTGAAGAAAAGCATGGAATTTTCAACTTTGATCATCGGCTTATCAACTCTTCGTTCGATTGCCAGAAAGCTTTTCTTCATAATTAAGAGCCGCATTCAAAAGAATGTCCATTCGTTCCCTCCCTTTATCCAGTTCCTTTTCACGTATCAAATTCTGTTTCTCCTCAATCCATTTCTTCCACCCTTTATCCACTTCAATTCTTCTTGTAGGTTTTGGCATTTGCTCACGCGATTTCTTTTGACGCCTTTTATATGCCCTCATTGCCCTGTTTATTTCTTTGACTTTTACGAGACAGTGGTCACAGTGCCATTTGTCTAATGGGATAACAGTAAGTGGTGGATTCAAGCAGCCAACATGGTAGCCATGAGAACAGCTGTCACATAAAATAATTTCTTCCTTCTTTCGCTCACTAAGGCAAATTCTGCACAAACAAGAAGGACAAAACCAATCAGGACCACATGATTTTAACTGCTTCGCTGAGAGGCACTTCTCATGGTAAAGACCGAGATGGCAGTAGCGATAATCACATTTCTTTATCGTGTCACCTTCTCTCAAAACATTCATACAAACTCCACAAACGCCCAACCTTTTTCTCTTTTGCGGTGGTCCATGCCCAAGAACCATGCCATAAGTTGTAGCAGTCTTGTCTTTAATGAACTTGTCATGCATTGGACTGATTTTATCATTGGCTTGATTAAAGTCGATTCCACAACCACCCAGCTGTTTACAAACTGCACAATTCGCATGATGGGATCCCATTTCACTTGAAATGCAGTTGTTACAGTACCAGGATATTGGGGGAATCACCAGGGGAGTAGATTCTAAACATGAGATGTGATACATCTCTTCACACGAATCACAAACTAAATAATCCTTTCCATCTGCCTTTCCCCCACAAGCACGGCAAGTGCAACCTTCAAATCCAGCAAAATGTTCCTCTGATTTACCACAAGATTCAGCTTCCTGCGTGGTGCTAACCTGTTATGCAAATGACAACCTTTAGAGTATTTTCCCAGTCCAACTATGTTAAACATCAGTTGAAAAGATTCAACCTTTTTGCACTTGGCTACATACAAAATTTTCTCATGAAGTTGTAGGTAAATAAGCACCTGCATCTAAGTTCCAACAATCCACATAGCTAATGAAACAATATATTTAGCAGTATTTCAATATGACTTACAAAGAAGACTCCATCTTCAGGTGCACAGGGTCCAGACCCTCCTACCTGAAAAGAGCACTATCATGCCACACTTGTTTAACAGTCATAACTAAAAGAATGCAGTAATATAATTTCATATGAAATAAAGTACTGTACTTCATATGAAACTGATCTCATAATTCAATGTATGATAGAAGAATATTTCTTGACCGCACTACCTCTCCATTGTAACAAGTCTTTGATACCTCTCCATTGTAACAAGTCTTTGAAACCTCTTTGAGACTTTTTGCTAGAGAAATCAATTGATTACCAACACCCTCAAGCTTTGTCCACATCTGGTAAAAGAAGATTGAAGTTAAGCAAACAACACAAGAAATAGAACTTCAATTGATTAAAATGCTTGCATTGCATGAGCAATTGAGCATGACTTTGAACGTCCACCATAATTTGAAGTTACAGTAAAACATGAGGAGAAAAAGCGATGTCAATATTTGTATCATTCAATTTATCAAATTGGTATTTGGGAATCAAAATTCGCACATAGCATGACGGTTCCAATCCTCATAAATTAATAACAAATAAAACAACAACAACAACAGTAACAATCCGCGTTCTAGAGAGATCCAATAATACGTAGCCTTATCCTAACTAGTCGAGAGGTTGTTTTCAATAATAAATTACATAACAAGTGAGACCTGTAAGTTGTTGCTCTTTATCTGTCAACAGAACAAACAGTAGAGGGCAGTGAATCACAAAAAGGGCAAACTAAAATTGCAGCAAGATACTCGAGATATCAGAGCATTAAGAAAAAGCGTGATAATGATGTAGCATAGAATATCATCTCAAACATCCAATTCCACCAGAAAAGCCAGACTTTTAGAAGCTCGCATTTCACGTTGTTGGAATATGAAATATAGAAAATGAAGCATGAGCAGGCATTTCAGTAATAAAATCAATTAAGAAAAATTATCAGAATAATACAACAGAAAAGCAGAAACATGAACCAGAAAAAGTAATAACCTGTTGGATATCTGCATAAAAGAGCACAGGTGAGCATTCATAAGCTCTCTCTTTCATTCTTCGGTTTACAAGATGTAGGCTAAAAAAGTTGTCAGCCTTCACTCCTTCAAAATTTTCACGTATTAGCTTGCACAACAAAGTGAACTTTTCAGAAAGTATGACACCAAGAAAAACACGGCAGCACATCTCAGTAGCTGAATGACAACAAGATTCATCCAGAGCACCATCAGTTAAAACACCCTCATGATGTTTGGCGCGCTTATGACTGTTTTTAGGCTTCCACTCAGCTTGTTTAAATGATTTTTGACCATCTTCAACATGAACAACTGACTCCTAAAGAAACAAATCAAAAAATGTGAACAAAAATGAAAAGGAATAGAACAAGAATGACATCTTGGTTAACTAATAATACCCAACTGCATCCATTTTGGTAAAGTCACAAACCTTAGGTGACATCATAAGAGAATCTAGGATGCACTTGCTCAGGCTGCCCTCCTCACCAATTAATGACTGATACATGTCTACAAGTACAGAGTCCCTCCACTGCCTGGAAACAACATTTGAACCATTCGTGGAAGCAGGAAACTGGTGACATGGTTCATTTGTGGTCTACAAAAAAACCTCACATAGAAAAGTTACAGACTAAGAAGGATGAACAGTACTTGTGCAATAAAAATATATGACAGAATGATGGAGAAATCAAATCTATAAACAAGGCACATAGTTAACTGTATCTAGTCAGTAAATTTGTAGCAGAAAATAGTTCTTGCAGAACTGCACAACCTCCCAAGCTTTCCTACTCAATTCAAATCACTACAAATTGGTGACAGATCAAAAGGCAGAGTACTAGTGACCATGTCAACTACCAATGCTTCCAGGATCTTCAGCAACCAAATTCAGTCACACAACATAGAATTATAACCAAGTTATTTGTATTATCTGAAATTAACAATTGTTGACAAATAATAGTAGTATGGTTATTAAGTGACCAAGAAACAGCTGTTTGCATACATTTTGGATATTCTTTCCATGGTCACTTAATAGCTCCTCCACCAAAGTGAACATCAATATTAAAGTCTGTGTCGCACAAACAACTACATTATGTCATTAAATAATAGGCACACTTTCCAACCAATCCCAGGACTAAGAAAAACCACTGTTCATATAAGTCCATGCTCTCCACAATTCATTTCTTATGTATGGAATTCAAGGGGCAGTCACTCACACCAAGAACTGAACTTTTTAGACACTATTTTTGTGAATTGTACCATAGCTATACATCACGCCAAGTATAGCAGTTGTCTGATAAACACTAATAGAGTGGAGACATCACCACCACAAACTTCCATGCTCGCGTCACTATGAAATTATTGGTTATAATCTTTGACAATTCAACATGACCAGCAAAATTGCAAATTTAAGCCACTGCAACATGTTTAAGAGTAGCATAATTGAATCAATCTAGAAAGTTGATTTGCATGGAGTTTTTTTTCTGACCCTTTAAAGCCACATTGGTGATTTGAAGAAGTTAAGTTTTAAGTTACATTAGATGCCTAAGTTCACTTTTTTCACCATTACTTTTTTTGCAATAATTATTTACGAAAGAAATATTGTCATAGCATTTATTTCTGCATGCAGATAAATTCACGTATATACATACTTTATCAACAGATCTTTAGGCAATATGTAAAGGACATATGTCTTATTACAGTGTGTTAAATTTAAAAAGTTTTTGATGTGCAATTCAAGAACTGGAATTGGCATTCATATCATAAATTCCTATTCAGCAAATTAGAATCACAAAATTAAAATTCTGGTGTTTAGGATGACATAAATTTTCAGATGGAATTGTATGTCAAATAACAAAGTGATTTAGTATAGCTTAGGTAGAGGTACTGTCACTAAAACCAGTGACACCAGGATAGTAATAATGACGACAGCAGCAATAGTAGTAATGAGTAACAGATATGATGACAGAAACTGCCTCCTTTGGTTTACAGCAGTATCAAGAGAAACAGCAGATGCATGGGTAGTGTCAATGTGATGACCAATATAATGAGAATAGAAAAACAAAAAGGAAACGATAAAAGCAGTACTTGGTACAAAAAAAATAGGCAATAACAACTTGATGGCATGATGATGGTGGTGATCATGGCAGTATGACAATAACAATTGCAAACGCATACGTTGGTCGGAGTGAAAAGGGCCAATGGAGTAAGAGTCATAACAAAAAAAGGTGATAGCTACATGATCGAATTTAAAAGAAAATTATAAAGGAAAAGTTGATTGAAACTTCAACAGTTTACACGGGAAACAAGAATAAAAAATCAACCAAAAAAATCTATTTAATTTCCTGAAATTGGATAAAGTAAATTCGAATAGTTTTCACTCTGTTTTCTTTAGATCATGACCTTCACATATATTCCACAATCCCCCAGTCCGTCATGAATTGTTGGTAATACATCAAAAACTCACCGATTATAGCCAAGTCACCCCTGTCACCTATGATTGGTCACTGTCGGTGCTGTTTGCACCAAGATGTTAACAATAATCTAACACACCCTCGGTTAAACTTTCAGAAAATTCTGACCTGTAAATTATTTTTTGACTTTTTACAGGCAAAAACTTTGAAAAATCAAAAAAAATAGGAAATAAGAAGTTGGTGTCCTTTCTTAATATACTGTTTCTTGTGCGCAACCTCTTGGAGATTATTTCTCCAATTCATTTGAAATCAGGAGAAGTGGAAGAAGAAGGCTCAATATTTTATCAACTAAGATAAGCCTCTTCAATTATATTCTGCAAAGTACTAGGCAGCAACCAAATTTCTTTGTCCCGTTTCCCAAACCCAACCCTAGTCCCAACCAGCTTTAGAACATTCCCAAGGTTAAATATCAAATCTTCCAAGTCACTAACTAACTCCCACAGGGAAATATCCAGATGTCCTAACTCTTACTGGAAGAGCCAATGAATAAAAACCTTTATCCAAACAAGGCCACAAACTATAAACAATAAAATAAGTTCCAATAGATTACCATTCTCGAAACAGTTCATGTCATTTATTTATCAGTGAGAAACCTTTTTGCCATATGATTAGACCTAAGATGCTAGTAAACAGCTATAATTAAAATGTTTACACTTGGTTCAGTTTCAATATAGTAGCCACACCTCACAAGCTATTACACAGAAAAGTTAACATGTATTGATTAATAGTTCAGTTCTAATATTGTTGCCAGACCTCATAAGCTATAAGCTGTTTAATAGTTCAGTTCTAATATTGTTGCCAGACCTCATAAGCTATAAGCTGTTTAATAGTTCAGTTCTAATATTGTTG
>JAOTIZ010000002.1:7540225-7577196 GCA_027123425.1 Erythroxylum panamense | reverse complement strand
GTCAATGCTTTATTGTTTTTACTTTTTCCATAGAATTGAACAACAATGAATATCTTTCAATTAGTAATATAATATATAGTTCCATGTTTCCTATATGTCCTACTTGTCGAAGTTAATGAAAGCTTCTAGAAGACTAAATAACCATTAAAGACAATGTTTTTTTTTGGATAAGAAAGCATGCATTCGTTAAAAAGTTATTAGGCGAGTACAATATTAATTAGTGATAGGAGTCAACGATTTTTTTTTAATATTTAAAAGTTCTTAATTACTTCATTATTTAATATATGTTTCAAGTATTACTCTGCCTTTTATGTAAATAATTGAGAAACCATTTTATATTAAAAATTAGTTCATACAAGTATATTTATATTCCCTTTAATTTCCCTTTATTTATAGATTTGCTCCTAATATAACTTATTTCTAAAATGATATTATTTTGAATTATTCATATTAAATTTTAAGCCGAATCTCTAAATTTAAATTCGACTCAAAATTTAATCAACTTAGACTTATATTACTCGGTTATGATCCGATCAGTTGCACTAAACTTATCACTAATTAATAATTCCAAATTTAGATTTTATTTTTCTAAAATATAGTACAAGCTTCTTCTTTTTTTCCTAGGTCTAGAAGTTCTATAACGACTCTGGCATTATTTAAACTTTCAGAGTTGGAAAGGTATTTCTTAATCGAATGGTCAAAATGCTTGTGCGTTGAATTATATATAATTATGAAAAGGAGAGGGAGAAGATAAATGAGCCATGTCCTACAGCCTTAGGAAAGAAAGATCACTACATTCAAACTTGCATAATTACGATGAAATAGACACGACAAGGAAGTCAACTTGAGAATTGAATGAATTATCGTGTAGATTGGATTGGAGAGGATCTGGCTGTAGACTTGCGTTACATTTTCCTAAGCCAACCTGTTTGAACATGGAAAATTTTGAGGGCGTAGAAGTTACGAAGGGGTTCCTGAAACTGACGGTTGGAATTTAAAAAACGAAGAAAAGGCTTTGTAAGGTAATAACAATTCAGAAGTCGTCCATGATGATGATGCGGCAAACGCTGGTTATTGGTTAAATGCTAATTAGTCAACGTTGCACAAAACACGACGTTAGACTTAGAGGCACCAGGCACTTCTTTTAGCAGTACGGTAAATGTACGGTGAGTGAACCGACTTGCTACTTTCTGCTTAATTTCCATGTCGAATTACAATAATCATCAATGAATCTATTGATTTGTCCAAAGTCTTATTATGATGTAAGGTCAAGAATGCAGAAGAGATCTCGGCATTATGAGGTGTTATTTTGTTTTAAAAAAAAAGATGTTTAGGTATGATAAGAAATTTAAGATCGGAAAGATTTTAGATGATTGTAAGATTAATTAAATAAAAAACAAAAATAAAAATTTAAAAATTATTAAAAATAAAAAATTAAAGTTTAATTAAAAAGAAGTTATTAAATTAAATTTTATTTATTTATTTTAGTTTATAATAATTTATTAATTTATTAAAATTGATCGATTAATTAATAAATTAATCAACTTTTAATCATAAAAATTAAATTAAATTGAAAAAGAAATTTCAATTTAAAAATTTAAAATAAAAGAATTTTCAAGATTTAGTAATTTAATGATGTAGTAAAATCCGTACATTTAATGGAAAGAAATAAAAGACGTACACACAATGTTTCCTTTGTCGTACCGTCCCTTGCAATCCCCTAAGAAGCAAAACTAGAAACGTTTATAAACCACAAATGCAATAGTTCTTCGACCTTTTATGGACATTGGACGTTGACACTCAATATCTCAATTTTCTAAGAAACTTCTACTACTAGTCCTGAAGGCCGAGCGAAGACTTGATAGAACTTGCCAATTTCCTAAATTACTTTTCAATGTTTTGAACATTATCATGTATTGTCACTTTCTCAGTGAGTGGCGAATTTTTTTTGATTAAAAAGAAAATACAACAGAGGTTACAAAACAAGTCTTGGGAAGCAAGTCCCCGACATATCCTCTAAAAGGATACGTTGGCACCCTATAGGTGTATTATCAAAAAAGGTGATGCCGACAGCAGTATGCACGGCATGTGTAACAAGCCAGTGCGCACATCTGTTGCTCTTTCGGTAAATGTGACAATGAACAACAAACCAATTCTTCGTGAATAGTTCGTGGATACCCGTAACAATGAGGTGGAGAGCCTTGGAGCGATTATCCAAGGAAGAGATGAGCTGGTGCACCGCAAGAGAGTCCAACTCTAATTTTATCCGACAGAAGCCCCAGTCCCATGCTAGCGATAGCCCTATATATACTCCCTAGAGTTCGGCAAACATTGGGTCACACACTAATCGAGATTTTGAGAGAAACCTCCAAGCCAGTTGCCATCACTATCTCGTAAAATGCCACCAGCTGTAGCCGAGCGTTGGGTGCGGTTGCAAGCGTCGTCTGTGTTTAGTTTTACCCAACCAGGAGGAGATTTGCTCCAACCAATAAGTTACTGGTGAAGGGGAGGGGGTCTTGTAGCTTCCCGGCTTTGCCACACAATAGTCTTGTGGATCTGATCTGCAAAAGATAAAATGAGAAGATTATAAGACAAAGGCCGAGTGAAATGTTCATCAAAGAGAGACCTATTCCTCCACGTCTAGAGGAGCCAACACGTTGTGCCAAAAATAATTGCCCAATCATGTCCCATAATGCGCCGATGTTGTTGGAAGTTTTTCAGAAGCCACTGTCAAATCGGCATAGTGTAGAAGTCAGTATTAATGAGATCCACTGGCAAGGCGTCCCACACTTGTCGAGAAGATTCTTTAATATGGCAGTGATGGCATGAGCTGTCTGTCATCAAGTGCCTGCGAACTCGGTGTTAGTTGGTGAGTAAACGCTCTTGAGCAAGTAACCATAAGAAAGCTCGTATTCGTTGTGGACCGGGCCATTGCCATATAACTTTCCATATTTCATGTGTCGAATGGTCATCATGGCCCATAAGCATGGAGTAGGTAGAGGCGATGGTGAAGATATCATTGTCGGAAACCCCCCAGATCGTCTTGTCCTGGCCAGGATATTGTTTAAAGGGGAATGTGCTAGCGATAAGATGATAGATTTGCATGGGGACGTAAGATTGGAAAGTGTCTCGATGCCAATTGCCCGTAGCCTCCACAAAATGGTGAGGACTGAGATTAAGAGAGCTCTTGGGGATTGGGTGTGTGGTGTGAGGAGCGGTCCGATTCCGGCTATCCAAGGGTCAAGCCAGAATCATGTTCGAGTGTCATCGCCAATCCTCCACTTCAGACCTTGTGTCACGATATGCCAGGTTGCCTTGATGCTTCGCCAAACCATTGAGCCCCCAGTATTTTCAATAGAGGTGGGTATATTGTTGGCGTCGAAGTTATATTTAGCAGAGAGGACTTTGAACCAAAACGTTGTAGGTTTATCGATCAACGACCAACCGAGTTTAGTTAAGAAGGCGTTGTTCGTCTCACAAAGTTTCCAAATGCCCAAGCCTCCCAGATCCTTAGGTTTGCACACTTTGTCAGGTGACTGAGTGGATCTTGGCCTTGTTGCGAGACGACCCCCTCAGAAATTGTCGCATGACTTTCTCCAAATCATCACAAAGGCTGCGGGGCAACCGAACGATCTTCATAATGTAGCTCGGGATAGCAGCTAACATTGATTGAGTCAAAGTGAGGTGGTCAGCGAAGGATAATAGTTGAAATGAGCAGCTAGATAAGTGTTGCTGGACCCTATCAAGGATGTATTGGTAAGTTCGTCTACTGATTCGTTGATGCAGTAGAGGAACACCAAGATATCGTCCAAGGTTTGTCGTCATGTGGAAATCTAGTTCATAACTTAAAGAGTGCTGCGTCGAGGAAGGGATATTCTTGAAAAAATAACAACGTGATTTAGTAGGACTGACTCGTTGTCCTGAAGCCGTGTAAAAAGAGTTCAAAATATCTCGAATGACAATCACTTGATCTTTGAAAGCTTCGGTAAAGAGGATGAGGTCATCCGCAAAGAATAAATGTGAGAGGGGCGGCCCATGTTTGCTCAAATTGATCGGCTTCTAGTGGCCTTGTGCCACCGCTTGAGCAATCGCATGGCTAAGGCGCTCCATACACAGGACAAAGAGGTAAGGAGAAAGCGGGTCCTCCTGAAGAATACCTCTAGTAGGAGTAAAGGCATCACTAAGCTCCCCGTTGCAGTTAACTTGGATGGAGATAGTAGAAATGCACTTCATGACGAGGGTGATAAGCGAATCTGGAAGTCCTACATTGATGAGGGTGTCCTTAATAAAGTCCCATGACAACAGATCATATACTTTCTCCAGGTCCACTTTAATAGCAATGAGCTGCTTTCGACCAGTTTTTCTTTTCATAGAGTGGATGACCTCCTGAGTGATAATGATGTTGTCGGTAATAAGGCGCCCTGGAACAAAACTACACTGCGTGGGAGTGACGAGCTCGTCGAGGTGCGGTTTAAACCTATTCACAATAATCTTGGAGAGAGCTTTGTACAGAACCGAGCATAGAGCTATCAACCTAAATTGTGATATAGAGGAAGGGGTCGAAGTTTTTGGGAGAAGGACCATAATGATACGGTTGAGTGCTGACTCCCAAACTTCGTGTCGAAAGAGGCTCTATAAAAAACTGGTCAGAGAGGGTCCTACTAGGATTGATAGAATAAGGTAGTGAACCCATCAAAGCCAGGAGCTTTATTGGGAGCCATGAAGAAAAAAGTTGTCTTAACTTCATCTGGGCTAATCTGACGGGTGAAATTGGTTTAAGCTGGCAACTGGAGGAGAGGGAAATGACCGCGTATATTCTAGACTATGGGGAGATGGCCATCGGAGAGGTAAAGTTCCTCGAGGTAAGTTCGCGCTAGGTTCCTGATAGACGAGCCGTCGGTGATGACATTGCCATTGACGTCTGTTAAAGAAACGATTCTCGTCTGTCTATGTCTAGACTTGGTGATGGTGTGGTAATAGGTAGTATTCTTATCACTCTGGCCTGACCACTGGCTTCTGGAGCGCTGGTGCCAGAATAATTTTTCTTGGTAGAGGATATGCTCTAATTTAATCCGCAGATTAGTCTCGAGCTCTCGGAGAGAGGGAGACGCAGTGTCTTCAAGAGGTTTTTGGATGCCTTCGATATGAGCCATAAGTCGCTTTTTACAGTGGAATATGTTTCCAAAAACGATAGCATTCCACAGTTGGAGTTTTTTCGACAGATTGTGGATTTCTCCACTAAAGTCGGAGTTGTTGGGTGTCCAGTGGTCAGCTACCACTTGGGCAAAACAATTATGTGTAAGCTAAGCGGATTAGAAGCGAAAAAGCAGACTCAACTGAGTGGGGGGTCAGGGGTAGGAAAGGTTATGAGAAGCGGCCGATGATTCGATTCAAGAAAGGCAGATGAGTAACTCTGGTGGAAGGAAAAATCGAGAGTCAAGAAGGGGAACAGAAAGCGCGATCCAATCTCGCTTGGATTTAGCCACGTCGTCACGTAAACCGGGACCCAAAAAATCCAAGGTCCTGAAGGCTGCATTTGTGGATGCAATCTCGAAAATGAGTATTGACAACTGATAAAAGATGTGATCCTCCGCGTTTATCGGTACCTTCCAATTTGGCATTAAAGTCTCCCCCCAGCAGCCAAGGTTTATTAGTGAGCCTTGCCAGGCGAGGTAGATAATGCCAAAGGAATTTTTGTAAAGCATAGGTAGGACTAGCATAAATGGCAATGAAGTCAAATGACAAGTAGTCCCACTCAATGCTGGTATGGACGAATTGACGATGAACAAGTCGAATGCGAACGCTGACATCTTGTGTCCAGAACAACCAGATTCTCCCTGAATAACCTTCCGCTTCTACTCGAAATGAATTAACAAATCCTAGATTCCTAATTACTTTCATCACTCGATCACCGCTAATACGTGGTTCGATCAAAACAACCAGTTGGGAGTGATGAAGACGGATATAGTTCTTCATGATGGGCTTGAGTGGCGAATTTTTAATTACGATCCGTAATTGCAATGGCAGTTGTAATAGTTATAGTTTAAGTATTTGCTCAGTTTTAGAAAAGTT
The DNA here is from genome assembly GCA_027123425.1 of Erythroxylum panamense. Lineage (NCBI taxonomy): Eukaryota > Viridiplantae > Streptophyta > Magnoliopsida > Malpighiales > Erythroxylaceae > Erythroxylum > Erythroxylum panamense. The sequence goes on along the minus strand of JAOTIZ010000002.1, from coordinate 7,571,124 downwards.
TGTAACTGTTTTGTCATCTGCTGATAGTTATGATTAGTAATAAGCTGATTGAGTCGATGGATTGAACTTAATTTGTTGATTTTGAAAATGCTCCTATAAGAAGCGTTATCTTTCAATGGCTAAAAATTAAGGAACTAAAAAGTTATTATATCCCAAAATTATTACAAATCACTTGAATAGATAGAGATAGTAAGTTTATTATTTAAATTAATATTTTTAATTTTTAATTTTGAAATTAAATTAATATCAATTTTGAGTTAAAATACACAAAGAATTATCATCTCATTACATATGTTTTCCTTTAACTTTGAAAGTAAATATAAAAATAACTAAAATGATCTAATAAATTTCACGAATTAAGAATTGAGGAATGCCTAATATGATACTCATTTTCTTATCAATTTGTTTTAAATCATACTTTTATAAGTCATTTTACATATAAACAACGGTTAATTTTACCAAACAATATTAAATAAACAACTAATATTATATGTTAATCAAATCAATTATATTAATATGTTATCAGCCAACAACTCATTCAATTAACTGATTATGAATCGAGACTAAATCTTCGTCTTCCTTCTAAACACGTATGGTTGAATTTAACTTACAACCATGCTAAATGGCATGCCAATTGCTAAACTAAGTTTCGTTTTCTTAAGCACATCAAAATTACCATTTTTGAAACTTTTGATTCTTTGAATACAGTCCAGAATCTCAGAAAAATCTCCGAACTGCAAGAAGAGAAAATACCACGAGGCATGAGTCTGTACAAGCAGTCACGCAAATCATATATATGGATTCCGAGAGATTATACACAAAGCCTCAACCGTTCAAAATGACAACCATTTGCATTTCATCTGACAAGAGTCTGTAGGTACTAAGACTGCAACATCATGTTCTTGAATTCCTCGAAGTCGAGAACACCATCTGAGTTGGTGTCGTAAAAGCCAAGCATGCTTCGACAATCTTTGCCAGTGTCCTCGTCCCACAACCCAAGTCTTAACAACGTGCTCTGGAGCTCCTGAGAAGAGATGACCCCATCTCCGTTCAAATCAAAAACGTCAAACGCCATTGCAAGATAGCTGTCCTCCACGCTTTTGCTTCCTTCTCCGGCATTGCGAACGTTCCTGTCGTCGCAGTCGTCTTTCTTGGTTATGGATTCGTAGAAAGCCACGAAGTCGTCCAAACTGAGGACTGATTTTCCGACGGAGGACTCCAGATCTTTGAGGCTAAAAATGATGCCGATACTCTCGAGAAGCCAATTCAGCTCCTCCAAGCTCAAAAGCCCGTCTCTATTCTTGTCAAGCACATGGAAAATCCTGTACAAGTCCGCGTGGTTGAGAGGAGACACATCTGACAAGATTTCCAAGGCCATAACTGCCCTCATCGATTCGGTTCTGTAGGTGTCATGAATTGCGTTATTTATACACGGAGATGCCAAATTCTAGTTTTTTCTGATATTTTTCATGGCATAGAAGTGTTATATATATATGGAGTTTCCAGGAAATTTCGCGTGAAGAAGATTGAGATTAGGGATATTAATTAAAAGGAGAGGAGGTTAAATACGGAATCTGTTCCCATCCAAATCAAATAAAATTAATAACTACAGATTCTGTTTCCCTATAATTTGATTAATTAATATTTACAATCTATATGAAAATGATCATTAGGTTTTTTGAAATTTGAAAAATAGAAAACTTTAAGAGTTAGTTAGAAATAACTTTTGTACCATTTAATTGTATCAAAGACTAAGCTCATCTACCATAATTCAAATTATTATTAGATGGTGATTGATTAGCATCAAACATAAAATATCACGCCGTTACAAGACAGTTGCAACTATTTTTTAAGGTTGCTGGCTTCATACAAACTTTCCACGTGTTTCTGGACATTCTTAAAGCTGCTCTGGACCTCATGAATGTCCAAAGAGAGCGTGGCCGGTGCCGGACAATGAAGCGTGTCCACATAAACGATCTCCGTATTGATAATGACCCCACCCTTCTTCCTTGCAATAGATTCTGTTAGCAAGTAATGATTGTGTTTGAGGAGCAGGCGATCGTTATAAATATCTATATATAGAAGACAAAATTATACTACATTGCTCAGGCCTAAGGCCTTGGAATCCTGCGTGCTCCAGACTCGTGGGATTTTCATCCGTCGCAACTCGCAAGTATTGCATTGTAACATGTACGCTTTTATATCCCTTATCTTGGTCTAATGTTACTGTTTTTTGTTTCTGTCACCATAACTGTATTAACAAAATATCGATATCAAACACTAGCTGCAATGTTTTAAAAATCAGACCGATGATTAAATCGGAGAAGCAACTAATTCAAGGATTAATGATTTAACTAGAATTCAACCGTGATCGAACCGGTGACTAATAAATATATAAATTTTTATTATATATATTATATATAAAAGATAAATTTTAAGCATACTATTTAATTATTTAACTAATTGTAAACGTAAGTTAAACTTTCAAACTTTAAAATATACAACTTTTTTTTAAGTTCACCGACACAACATAAAATAAGATAACAAAGCTCACTAGTCATATTAAAATAGATTAAAAAAAGATCACTAATCATAATATTCATTTAAGTTGAAATCATCAAAATCAATACATTTTAAATGGACTGTCCGGTCCTTTCTTTCACCAATTCAGCGGTTTTTACTAGTCCGATCGTAAAATGAACGAGTCAATCACTCACAAAAAATACGGGTTAAACCGAATTATTTTATACTTCGGATCACCAGTTCTCCGATCCAACCGAACAATTCGGTCCGATTTTTAAAACATTAACTAGCCGACATTATATTTGATTCTCAACGAAGTTGGAATATTACGAAGGAACCTCTCCTTGAATTTACATTGGATGGGACCTCCACAGATGATTTTATTCACATGTATGCCATTTTCAAATGCATCTGACAGATTCAAACATAAGACTTTCCTTAATTAAATCCTTATTAATCGTATACACCGTTAGCATTAGGACGGCAGGATCTTCTCCTTCATTTAAATAGAAGACATTAAATTTTATATAGAAACTTGAAAGCATTCATAATATTATGTTGTTCACTATGCCCAAATTTAAGGTAAAAAATTAGAACCTTTTCTTTTGTACAATAGCAATCCAGCCAAAGTCTAACCGACAAAAAAGGAAAAGCGGTGAGAGCAATAGTAAACTCGTCTGGTAATAGTTTTTCAATGCCGCGGAACAACTGGATGAAAGATATGTTCACACCCCTTTACTTTTCATTACTTCTATTTGAACTTATTAGTCAAGTCGGCAGAAAAAGTGGCAAGTTCCAAATAAAAGCACGAACATGCCAAATGTGTACACTTGAAAATTTGCAAACAGATTCACTCACAAAACCTGAGACTCATCCATTTTCAACAATGTTAAATAAAACTGAACTACGCAAGTCCATAAGAGTACAGTGACAAGCATTGTTATTTCGACAGGTCATCATAATGCTAATCTAGTCGGCATCGCGCTGTTGCTCCTTGTTTCAGTGGAAGAAAACTTATTAATGACAAACATATACACTGTGTGTCACTATTCCTATTGCCAGAAGAAGAATAATTATTAAGAAAATTATGAAAAAGAAATACCAAAGTTTATACCACAGCTACATCATTGTTTCCATTTAACTACTCCTGACACACGCTAAGTTCAATCAACATTAACAGAAATTTTTATTTCTTCACTTGGATTTCAATTCGTGCATCAAACAAAGGTCATTTTTGGACTGACCGTTTCAAGCATTCAATGTGAACTTGCCAGGCTCGTTGTAATTCTTTTCCAGCTGCTCAACTTTCTTGAATCTGAAGCCCCTGATCCGTAATTCCTCTGGGCATGAACTGTCTTTGTAGTCTACATTTTCAATGATCCAACCCTTGTTCTGGATAGGACCTCCAACCTTTACCTGTTGAAATGATGCTTTTGTCAGAAAACGGTGATTGGTTTCACCATAAACTATTTGCATAGCTTGCAAAACATGGTCCATGTTTATGCTACCATCATAACCAAGATGAATGCAGCCACTGATGGCAATAATAAAAATAGTGCCAAAAGATCAATGAGCTCCAAAATAAATTGGAAATCAATACGGGACTGAGTATTGGACTTAATAAAAGCTAAGTTCTAATAGCTAGAACGATATCCGTCATATGAGAGAATCCATTAAACCTGCCACGAAAAAGTAGCAAAACAAATTGTTGAAGGATAGATGGGAAAATAAGGGACAAATGTATGCAAGCTATTTCATTTTGCACTGAGATTAAATGAGTTGCTGGTCTTTTAGAACAGAGGCTCCACATGCAAGCTTCTGTAGAAAAAGTGCGATGAAAGAGGTTTGCTAAATGACAAAGGCTTACCCTGCTCAGTCATGTTTCATTTAAAGGACTCTGTTTTAGTTCTTTATGGGCTTCAACGGAGAAAATGACTCTTGAAGTAGCAAGGACAGATCTTCAAAAATTAATTACTTAGCAGCTAAAATTTACCTCGAAATTACAAAAACTTCCTCTGCTCAGTCATGTTTCATTTAAAGGACTCTGTTTTACTTCTTTATGGAATTCAAAGGAGAAAATGACTCATGAAGTAGTAAGGACATATCTTTGAAAATTAGTTACTTAGCAGCTAACATTTACCTCTGCTTCTTCAACAGCATCAACGAAAAGAGCTCCATTCAAGGAGAGATCTTGAATAAAGATGTCAGGGCCCTTGACGGCCATGGTCGACCTTTGAGAAATGCAGCAATTTCCACTAATTTTGCTTTTAATCTCTGCAAACGTGAGTCCCCATTTTGGCTTCCACACAATCCGAGGCCATACTTCTACCTCTTGACCATTGAACACTTGTTGGACTGGATCATCCACTTTAACACCAGCCTAACAAGTAATCAAATTGAGATTATAAGAGCAAATATAAGCATAGAATTCAATGCATGACATATGAAAACAAAAGAGAAGAGCATTACCTTCCTGAAAATGAGACCGTTTGCCTGATAGATGGCCATCTCTCCAGAAGTTGCACTATGATATGGATTCCCCTTTGGTAGCTTCAGCACATCCAAACAAAAGAAAAATCAAGATGGAAATTGAATCAAGGACTTCAATCAGATAACTTCCCTTGTAAAATATGTGTCTAAACCTACTCAACCAACAGGCATTTGAAGGAATTGCTCTTTAAGATCAGGTTGTTCATCACAAATTACAGCCACACTATCCAGGAAAATTGGAAAGGCCCAACAAGAAGACTTTTTTATATTATTGGCCCAACATGGGAGGAAACAGAAAAGATTTGACAGAGGAACTCCCTCTTTTAGGTACCAAATATATGAAAACTAGTATTCAAGTGTTTCCTGAATGTTACAACTTTTAGTATTTAATTGGTATGCCAGGGTGTTATCTAAAGTGTTAGGCTCTCGCATATTTTAATCAGAACAATTTAGTGACACCAAATAATTGTCACCTTAGCAGCGTCCTCAGGGTTGTTCTTAACTGGAGCATATGCAAGCCATGTCTCCATCACCTAATCAGCCAATTAGTTGATTGCAGAGAACAGTATTTACTTAATCATCTGAAAAGAAGAGAACCAAATTTTATAAAAGCCAGACTCCTCTATCCTCATTACCGTGAATCCAACCCTTGCTGACGGTGCCAAGGTTTTTGGATAGTCTTGCATCATACATTCTAGACGAGTGGAAGACTTGAACAAAGTTTTGCTGGCATCTTTGTACCTGCAGTGAGAATGAATAACGGTCATGACTTGACCAAGAGTAAACTTTTCTTATTTGGTAACAGCATATGCTTGATCTTGATATTTGACAACCTTGCATGTTAGATCAAGCGTTCAATGATAATATTAGAATCATAAGGAAAAGGTGTCATCTTCTGTCTTGGTTACATAAAATTAGAAGGGCCAAATAACCATAGCAAGTGATAGAACAAAAGATTACTTAGGGTTAACAAATTCCTTTATTGCTCCTCCTGTCTTTTTAAGCTCTTCAATATATGGCCCAAGTTCCAAAATCAACTGCAAAAGAAAGTTGAACCAAAATCAGTTTCACATGCTTTCAGAGTGCGTTATAGTCTTTATGCTCTTGATTGAATGTCCTAATCCCAAAATTCTGTGAACAGTAAAGATGCTCATTCTAGGGATTTTTTTTTTTCTGCTTCTCATAAACACTGCACGATATTTTTTACCCTCTGCAGCATTGCATCTCATTTCGTTACAATTTCACGTAAACTATTTCATTTAAGTATCTCTTATTGCAATTGTAAGGAAGACTGGTGATTGATGTTTGCGTGCACTAATATGTCTATGTCTCTGTTTCTCTTAAAGTTGCCATCAAGGGAATACACAAGTGATTTGTTCATTAAGGAATAACAGTAACTTCATCTCTCAATACTAAATTTACAAACAACAGTAATTTTACCTATGATTTTACTGCATTATCATAAAGAAAAACTTAAAAACATACCGGGCTCAAATATACCTGGTTTATATTTCCTGGGAAAGGTGAATAGCCTGTCTCGTTATTTACATCTCCATCAGGATAACCGGTTGCTCTAAGCAGGGGATCAAGCTGATTGTATTCAACATTAATCACCATCGTCCTCCCTGAGTAATCAGATTATGTGTTTATTAATTGTGAATGGCAATTAAGGGACAAGATATTCCCACCCTTACCCTGGGAGAGGAAACAGAGAGAAAATTTACACCTAAAAGAAAAAAAGTAGCCTTCACAAACCCATTAAAAATGGAGGAAAGATAGACTTGAGAACATTAATTATTATTATTTGCCTAAGAAAAGGTCAAGACCGTCATCTCTTTAAAAGATTACAGAAAGTACCATCAGTGTGAGTAAGCCTGGTAATTCCTCCAATAGCTTCTTTAGCTTTACGAGGAACAGCAAGCGAGTTAACGTGGTAATTTTTGGAAGCACTGACACCTATTGAAGCTGGAATTGCCTAGACATTTGTCAAATTAGAAAAGTAAGCGTTGAAATTTCAATAAAATGCAGCTCTAGCAAAAAATGTAAGGGACACAAACCACATGTCGTGATGCATTTCAACAATCATACCTTGAATAGAAGTCCATTTGTATCTTGGAAAAATAAAACCCATCTTAAACCAGCTTTCTGCCTGGAGAAATGATTAAAAAACAGAACTGTGGTCAATCATTGATACAAAAAGCAATAGTTATTTTTAAGAAAGTCATCCAACATGATGACTACATACACATGCAAGCTTGTGAAAGTTGCAATGTGAGTGCAACAATCAATTGGTTTCCAGGTTACATATATACAATATCAAGTTGTTTCTACACAGTAATTCAAGATGTGAAAGCAAGGTCAAGAAGGCAATGGAAAAAGCATGATCAAAGTCCTTAATTTTTACATGGGTGATTAACTTTGTACCATTCATTGAGATGGCCGCTTGAATAAAGAAGTGAATGCACATCGCCGTGCCCATGAGGTTTCGTCTGTGACACCCGAAAAAATAGTTAAAGAGGAGACACAAAAAGGTTATAATATCATCAAGTTTTTTCTATACTAGATTGTTAAATACACCAGGTAATTACCTGAATTTGGTACTTATTGTTTGGATCCAGAGCCAGCCTAGCATCATTATCCCCCAAACATGCAACTTTTTCCTGAGAAAATGCTTAGTCATCACTTGATTTAGACACATCTTGTCATTAGACACTGACAAACTGTCAAGTAATGGATAGTCCCTTACTTGCTTAAGAAGTTTTATTTGTGATGGTCTCATTCCAAAGTAAGCATTTGATTCTAGAAGTTTCAAGGTATGTGCATGGGTGTCATCTGAGGTCATAATTGCAAAAGGAATCTCTTTTTGATGATTTCCTGCAAGTTAAAATACAATTGGTTCTAAAGATCCAAGCATTTAGTGTGATATCATCAACCTATGATCTCTAAGGAAAATGTAAAACCTAAGACATTAAGGATTAAACCAATTCTAATTTAAAAAAAAGCTCAAAGATGACAAAATTAGGCTAGATATGCACTCGATATGAAGGATCAACTAACTATCAGATTACAGAAAGAATCACAATGTCACTTCTATCGACTTAACAAAATTTGTTAAAATAAATTGCCTATTTTTTTCCTTTTTTGTATGGGAGGGTAAGATTATGTTGAGAGCAAAATATGCATCAAAATAACCATAATGAAATATCATATGGTTCAGTCTAGGGCACGAACCTTGGTTCAGTCTAAAGCTAGCTTCCTGAAGAGCCAGGATACTTTCAATGTAGAGCTGTAAGAAGCATGTTCCCGTTGTAGTCTCTGCTGGAAGAGCCACCTGTCAGGCATAAGTTTCTAATAATATGTGAAGCAATGCACAAGGAGATATATTCCCACTTTTATGATTACTTCTCAATCTATTTGTACAGCAAAGAGAAGTCAAAGAAAAACAAGCTGTGAAGACGCCCATGAATTAGCAATGGGAATTACAGGTTAGCCAAAAACAGCAAATGCGCAGATCATATTGAGACAAAGGGAAAGTAAAATGCCTAAAACAGAATGGAAATGCAGACAAATATATAACCAGCAAAAGTTTATTTTAGTTGATAGATAACTTCCACCCAGAGAAAAAATAGCAGGGGTTTACAGTAATATATGGGAGAAGTAGTAAATTAACAACACAAGCAATGTAAGACAGACTAGTCACCTTTATTCCATTGTATCCAAGACGCTCCCCAAGTCCACCCGCCACAAGAACAAATGCAGCATTTTGGGCTTCTCTGACACCTATCTCCTCATACCTGATGAAGTTCTCATCACCATAGGTCAGGTTTTCACCGCTTGGGACCTTCAATATCAACAATTATAGAGGTTCAAGTTGTCCATTTTATGCTGTTCATATTCTTTACTAAACAACATATCCAGAAAGGTATTAGTTCTGTATACAAAGGCTAAATAAATTAAAGACAACAGAAGCAACACCAGCAAGACACTCTGAAATGTTGGAAATCCATAGTTAGACAACAAAGTTAGCAGTTTTAAAATGTAGCATTTTCTTGGCCTACCATCAACAACCCTTTGAAAAAATAAAATCAAGTCCATGACAAGAAATCCAATCACTTACAGAAGGTGTGAAGCCATCAAAAGGGTTCTTTCCAGCTTTTGAGTCAGCAAGGAGTTCCCTAGCTGTTCTAATATATGATGCCAAACCTCCAGGATAGCTTGAATTGAGCCGAGCTACCTAGACATAATATGTATATGAATAGTCATAAACACAGCAAATGGGGTTTCACTTTCACTGCAAAACAATCAGTCTACAGCAGTGACAAAGAGAAGCATAGCCATTGATTCACGAATTTATAGAATCATAACAACTGAACCACAAACCTTCCACAAACAAATTGAGTTTAGAAGTTGCTCGTGGAAGATTTCTATTTAGGAACCTTTTCAACAAATTCTCCTTTCATTCACATAATCAAAATGTAGTTAGAAGAATGTAGAAGTGTTAGTTTCTGGCTCAAAAGATTGAAATTCAACTCAATTTACAATATTGATTTTCAATTACAACATAGAAAAGAAAAAAGACTATTTATCACGGAAATTTAATTAACATCTGATTTGTACGTAAGTCATTTGTTTGTACTTTTCAAGTGAAGAAAATTATTTCTTGTTTGCTTTCCTCTAATGGAACCTAGACCCAAGAAAATCTAAATCTTTGTGTTTACCTCCATGAGAATTCAACGACGGGAAAAAATTATATAAAAAAAGAAAAAAACAAGACAGCTAATTAAAGATTAAATATCAAAGGGTTCATATTTCCGGAACACAAACGCGCCATCTCACTTCACAATTTCCATTCTAGCAGATCCAACCAACTATATGACAAAAAGAAAACGAACAAACAAACCAGTCCAAATGGAAACCTAAGCGCAAAAAGGAAAAATAAAAAGAAGTAAAATGAATAGAATGTGGAAAAGGATACCTGATCAAAAAAAGCTTTCTTCTGGTCATCGTCGACGCCAGGGTCGGGCCAATGCTCAAACAGATGAGTCTGCCCCATCTCCACCAGCATCTTCGCCAGCTCAACCTACAGACAACCACCGTCACAAAAATCAATCAACACAGAGAAAAAAACAAAGTTTGGTGGTGTAGAGAGTATATATGGTTACCTGTTGGGGGGAGAGGAGGTGGAGGTTGTTGTGCAGATTGGGAACGTCAGTGAAAGTGAGATTGGCGAAAGCTTGGGCTAGCTGGGAAGCCATTGGAGAGAGAGGTGGAGAATGAGGAGGAGGAGGAGGAGAAGAGGAGAGAAGGGAAGCAAGTAACGTGAGATCTCCGGATTGAGTTAGTTCTGGATTCAACCTGTGGAGTGTAGTGCTCGTGTTGTGTTGGCATATAAAACCGAAAAATAATAGGAGCAGAGAGTAACCGTTAGTTGTGATTGGCCCCCACACCTAGGACAACAAAGCAACCTTCAACTTGGTAACTTAAGGTTGTTTGTTGTAACTATATTATGGAAGTTCTTATTATTCCCTTAATACTTACGCCACATTCTTATCTCTCAACTCAAGAATATGCTTCACTCACAATCTCCTTTTCTTTCAGAGATAAAAGGCCCCAATAATTTAGCATAAAAGAATAATCTTTTCTTTTATAAAATATCTTTCACTTGCTAATGCTGATTTTCTTAACTACTAAATATGCTCACACATAATTGCGACAAGTGCCTACAGCTTCAGCCTAGTCAAGAAAATCATAGAAAATGAAAAACAAGCTACTTTTGCTCTTAGCACTACTAAAATTTATGGATCAATTGGCCATGATTTCACACTTAAGACTCTCCTTACAGGAGGTCTTGAGTTCGAGTCTCGTTAAAGGAGAAGAAATAGGCATGTTCCTATTGATGATTCTCTAATCTCCTGGATATAGCTCATTGATCAGATCAATTACGGACGTCTCGCTTTCAGCGACAGTATGGAAGTTGGAGCTGTTAGGAAATCTGGGGACTGATGGGAACCTGATACTGAGCAGAGGGGAGGTCAGTGATCGATCATCAAGCTGAACAATCAAGTATGTGAAGACTCCTTGTGCGCAAAAGTATACACGCTACGTAGGAACCTGAGAGTTCTTAGAGTTTCAGATTTACATTATCTAAACTCTTGGAGTGGAGTCGTAGGGGCTTAAGATTAGTCCGATTAAATTGAGATGCCTAATATAATCAAAAAAAAATTTATGCTGATATTCGAGTCCAAAAGTAGGGTTGGCCCTAGATAAAGATAGTGAGTACCTATTCATAGCTCATCCCATAAATAGTAAAGTAAATCTTATTTTTATTTTTTAAAAAATAAAATAAAGTAAAATAGGATTCACACGTAACCTTATATATAACAATAAAAAAGACTCATATTTTGCTTCTTTTTATTCCCTACAAGAGCTAAAAATAGGAGCTTTTTAAAGGCGTATAAAATGCTAAGAACAACATGGAAAGAAAAATAGGTGAGAGAAATTTTAAAAATCTTTTAAATATTTAGTGCATGTGATAGTAATATAAATTAATAAATAAAAAGTAGTTTTAGTTGAATTTTATCCAAAATTTCAAGCCTGATCATGGCCTGATATATCGAATCACAACCATGTATAAAAATAGAAAGGGAATCTAGTTGACAGAAATTGTATCCTTCTGATACTGATAAAAGAATGTTCCTAGTAATATGCTTATGCTATGCTATTTTAGAGCGAGAGGAGATGAAAGGGGAAGAGGGTCCAATGGAAGGATTAGGGAAGGTCAAAGTGGGGTCCACATATTGAATAACACAACCCTCCACTCCCTCGATCATCCTAGTACTGTCTCTGTTCGTGTCTTATTATAGTTCGAAAACCTGGGTGTCACTCACCCTCCAGTTCCATTGGAACCGAACCGTGCTCTGCTCTCTCTTCTACGACTACGAGGCAGGCTTTGTTCGTTAAAGCTTGAAGTTTTTCTTTTTCGTTTTTGGCGGGTAAGTAACGCCTCTTCAGTCCCTCAATTCTCTGTTTGGTTTCCCTCAAATAAAGCAATAATGCGAGCATGTGACTGTTCAAAAAGGAAAAAGATTTGTGCTTTTGCATACCATCCTTCCTGATTTTCTAAACTCGGTGCCCATGCGACATGCTGTTTTTGGATGGGAAGATTGAAATTTCTTTTTCTTCTTTTTGCATGATATGTATTAGTGACTTAGTCTAATGTTGCAGTTTACGGGTGCCTTTTCTTCGTTGTTCTTTTCTTTGCTTTAAAGCAGGAACGTTTTTGGCCAAGGATTGGAAGTGTTCAAAGAAAATTTGCGTCTTTTCTCTTTATATTATTGCTTTTGGCTGGATAGGATGAAACGAAAGAACGGAGCCAGTGATCCGCCGCCACCAGTAGCTGTAGACGTTGAGGATGATGATCCAAGGTTGGCAAGGCGGTTGAGGAGACGGAGCGTTGCCTTGCAGAGTTCTAAACTTCATTCACAACGAAATTATGGTCTCAGTAATTGTAATATGGCTCTAGCAGAAGTTGCAGGAGTTGATTATATTCTACTTGATGATGATGATGATGATGGCGGTGAAAACCACGCCCATCTTGATTTCAGCCAGTCCTTGGGTGAATGTGACCAAGCTCCAACCAAAATCCCCTCAGTTAAGTTTGACCAGAAAGATGTTGACGCAGAAGAAGGAAAGTTTGAGGATGTTGGTTCCAGGGCCAATGTGGGTGAAATTCATAAAGTTGCAAGTACTTCCCCGATAAGCAAATTTTCTCACATCGATGATGAAAATAGAGGAGAACGTACGCCTAATAATAGAGTTAGTAGTGAAGAGTTGGATATTGACCACGGGTTGTTCTGCAGTGCTTTGGATTCCAAACAGCTTGCGAAGGAATGTAGTATTCACAACGAAAATGGAGGGGGGCATACCCATAATAATGAAGAAGAGAGAGAAGAGGTGGATATTGAGATTATTGACTGTGGATGTTTCTGCAATCTTGTGGATGTTCAGAAGTGTGGTACATCAGATACTGGTAGTACCGGTGTTGTTGTTACTGAGATTGTAGAGCATAGTCATACCAACAAGGGGGTTGTTACTGGTGGGTTTGTACGTGATGTGGCTCTTGATGATAATGTTGTCTACGTTCCTCCATTTGCTACATGTAATGCTGTACCTATTGACACTTGCTTTATGCAACTTGCGTTTTCTGAAAATGTTGATGATTTTATTGGTTCTGGGGTCAAGAAAAACATTGATATGGTTGCTGCTGATGATGCTGATCATGATGATAGTCATAATGATGATGCTGGTGATGATATGGACCTTCACTATAAAATCTACATTGAGAAGCTGAGACAAAATGGAGATTCTAATTTTCTTGAGGCTCCTACGATGAATGGGGTAATGGAAATTGTCGGTTATGAAGCATGTAATGAGCAATATGAAAGTGGCACTGTAGAGAATCCAAAGGCAATGGGGACTTTTCAGGCCAGTAAACAAACAAATGATGAAAGAGATTTCCGGAACTGCTCTAGGAGATTCGAAATGTTAAGACAAAGGAGGGCGCGCAAAAAAAGAGAAAAAATGGGAACTCGAGGGGTTTTGGTAACAGAAAATTTAGTGGTTGAAGAAAAGATGAAAAAGTTTGTATTGGATCCAAGTTCATCTGAACTTAATGAACATGTCAGCAATAGGTCCAGTGCAAGGGTTCTTGGTTCTGTTAATTCTAAGATTGAGAATATGGATGTGGTAGATGAAACATACCGGAACTTTTTGAATTGTGTGAGACATGAAGGGGGTTATGTGGTGTTTGCACCTAAAAATGGGAAAGAAATGATACTTGAAAAGTACGAAGAGAGTTCAGTGGATTCAGAAGTGATTGTAGTGGATGTCGATCCATTCTCTGATGATGCTCATACCCCATTTGTGACCTCAAAATATATACTTGTATGTATCATTTCCTCCTCAAGCATTTACTCTTTCCTATTTCCTTTTCCTACCCCAAGTTGTTATCTATTGTTATAACAGATTTCATTTCATGTTTTAAGCAAGTTGGTTTCTTATTTGTACTGTTTTGCAATGCAAGGTTGAAAGTGATGAGTGCATCGAAAATTCCGTTGGAAAAAGTTGTTTGCGGTTTAGAGATGGAGTTATGGAAATCCTGGAAAAGCCTTTTGATGAAAAGGAGTATCAAGATCTTTTAAATGAAGCTACCCTCAAAAGGAAGGTGGTCCGAGACAAAGAATTGCGTAGTGGACCGAAACAATTTCAACTTCCTGGCCCTGGAAAGTCATATCTAGATCAACATCGTGGTATTGCTATTTTTAATCAGTGTTTTATCTCAACAATGAATGTTTTTGTAAACATCAAACAACCAAAATATGTTTATTCTAGATATTATGTTGATAATTCCTTATATTTTTTTGAATTTTCATCATTGTTGCCAACAGGTTAGGTTTTAGGAAGTCCTAGGACAGGTTCATCATTGAAGCATAATAGTCTTTTGTGCTGGAATCAAACACTTGCATCATTTCCATTAGGTTCAGCTATCTATTATTACATTGGGTGAATGCATAATTATCTCTTATGATTTTAGCTAAGCACCATTACATCCAAAATAAAAACAGTGTTCTTTATGACCTTGTAGATCTGGCAGCAATAATTGATTCATCTGAAAATGATAAGCCTAAGGTCTTGAACCTCTTGCGCGGATTTTTCTACTGGTTGCAGGTGAGTTTTTATGTCATACAGCTGTATTTTTGCTTTACACTGCATATTATCATGTGATTTGGTGCTGACAACTATGTAAAAATCAACATAGCAACCCATTAATGCACCAAAATAAAATAAAATATCAATGGCCCAACCTATTGGACCACCTGGTAGCATGGAATCCAAAAAAATGCTAATATTAACTTGTTGATTATTGGCTTTTCATCATGAATTAGTTTTAAGTACAGTGCTTGCATATCCCAAGAACATCTACAATGCTATGCTGGTACTTGGTTTCACTTGCTTACACAACTCGCTTCCCCAGAAAGAAAGTCCGAATCCTAATTATGAACCTTATTTTCTATATACTCGTCCTGCTTATTCCTTGAAGATCTCTTTGTAATTTTTTTAATTTAGACAAGAATTATTGATGGCACTTTCTCGTTCATGTTCTTGCAGAGGGTGGCTCATAATGGAGTGTTTAAGCCATGGTTGGATTTCTCATGTTTGGAAGTGCTGCCTCAGTAATTAGGATTTAATCTGGAAGTCCAAGTTTCAATATCCGATGACTAGATTACTAAATCTAACAAGAAAAGAAATTTCAGTATAGACACTCATGTGCTGCATCAGCTGTAGTGAGTGTTAACAGTGATGTAGCTTGGCTTTACTGCTAAATATCTGTTTAGTCTTCAACTTTTTGGTTGCATGCTGAAACGGGTCACGAACCAAATTTTGACACCTTCAAGACCATCTAAATGTTTGCCTATTTTGCTGTTTTCGCAATTTCTGATAAGCATGAATCTTACAACTTTGTGCCCTGAAGCTGATCATAATCATGAGGCAGAATGCAGGTCTTTCCCATCGCGTTTTTGTTGTTGTATTTGATTTGCTCATATCATAAAACGGCTTCCTGATGTGGTGCTCCATGTCTGAACCAATCAGCCTTATGTCAATGGTGCACCCTAGTCGACCGCTTGAAACAAAGATCCATTGCAACCTCCGATCAATATTATAATATAAGTGCAAAATGTAATCTAGATATTTGGCTTTACATGTGCATCTGTGGGACGCTACTGCAGTGAGAAGAAATAACACTTCTACCAGGTGTTACGTGCCTTGGAGAAGTTCAGTGCGAGGATGGTCCTGCACTTATCTTCTAACAGGCTGATAGGTTGCCGGTGTTTGTGTGCCTAAACACGCACTATGATCAGTCCATTGAAACTGTGGTCCAGAAGGGAAGTTTGTGCTTAACTATAGGGCAGTGCTACGGGATCCTGAAAACAACAAAAACTAAGCTCAATAGCTGTCAAGTTCATATTGGCTTGAACCACGGAGGAGTAATTTGTGGATGGCTAGTTTTAAGTCTTACCATTTGTAAGCGGATAAAGCTTTAATCCCACTTCCAGGCCTAGAACGTAGATTGATTAGCTATCATAAAGAAAATATTGGACATTATTGTACCTCGTAATGATCTAACAGCTCCTGGAAGTAAAGAGTAAGCCGAAGTGCAAGTGTAATCAGGCCACACAAACCAATTGTGAGAAAAATATTAGGGTAAGCTTATCCGTCTGCTTCTGATCGGACTGCCATGTTCAAGGGTCAATGTAAGCGGAATAGGTTCTGAGGTGCCAAGTGACACTGCTCGGCCATTTTCCCCCATACTCTCTGCTCTGCTCATGCTCTTTCCTTTGGGGTTTAACTGGTCTTTTACCTTTATATTTTGCATTCATCATATTATTTAGTTGATTCTTGTAGATAAAGCATGTTTTTTACAAAATGTATGTTTCTAGGCCTTAATTTTTCTATAAAAGGAACTTTTGTTGAGATATAGTTTTTTAAAGAGGAGTTCCAAAGATAGTTATAAGGTGTATTTCTTGCTCTTGAGCTGAAATGGAGAAGAGCGTTTTCTTTCTTACTTTCTCTTCTGCATCCGAGCCACCTCATTGTGGAGAGGTTTGACAAAGCCATTTTAGATGAAGTTGCTGAGATTATCAGTTGATGCCAGTTCAATGAGGTGCAATGCAAATTCTGTTAACTTGTTCCTTTGCAGCTAAAATTTTTAAACTTCCTGAGATCTTGGAACGTCCAAGGTGAATAATGAGACGTACCTTCTGTTGTTTTTCTTTTTCTTTGACAAGATCGATTTGTTTAATTGGATGTCGAGAACAGAAACAACAAAATTGACAGTCAACTACCAAGCATAAAATTTTCTCCATCTCTATGTCAGAACATCATTTTCCCATAATTCAAGATTCAACTTTTAGTCCACAAGCTGTACTAAGAGACAACGGAAGGTTTTATATCAGAAAATGCGTTAAATCAGAATGTAGCTTTGCAGAAACTAAATCCTCTGGTAGTACAACTTTACTTTCAGATGTTTGATCATTTTACATCTCAAGAATCCTGGTCCTAGGAGACAGACAAACTTCTCCAGACAATTAATTTAATGCCCTTTTGCTTTTTGGTTCTTTTGTTCACGGGGGCCAAATATCCGAAACTGTTGAACGCCAACCACGACCAACGAATAACCCATACATAACCAGAGCATGCTTTAATGAACATACTGTAAGAAATGTACTTTACGTGATCAACTCAGTCAACATAATTTAGACG
This sequence comes from Erythroxylum panamense, assembly GCA_027123425.1. Taxonomy (NCBI): domain Eukaryota; kingdom Viridiplantae; phylum Streptophyta; class Magnoliopsida; order Malpighiales; family Erythroxylaceae; genus Erythroxylum; species Erythroxylum panamense. Next base: position 7,553,790 of record JAOTIZ010000002.1, on the reverse strand, counting down.
CTTGTCAAAATTACTTGTATTAATTCTAAGCTTTATACAATGTACTGTAAGAAATGGATACAGGAGAAATTGTTCCTATACAAGATCACTGAAACAAGAGCAAAAGCTTTTCGTATACAGCAATGAAAAGAAGGGAAAATCTATCAACTTATATCCTAACTATAGCTATTCCATCCAGGCCTAACATTCCTCAAGAAGAAATGACGAAGAAACGCCATCTAAACCAGCCGAAAGTAAACCTGACTATCACTACATTCAACAAAATTGAACTTCTCCTTCACTCAACAGCTTTATTTGAGCTTTGTTCAATTCTCAACCACAAATCCACATCCACATACTACAAATTGAATTCCTCTGCCACCCATTAGTTTTGTTGATTTCTCACCAGTCATCAGATATTCATTATACGAATTGGTTTAGTAAGCAAATCAAGATCTAATACTGAATCAGTCGCATTCTTTTCACTAAATGTTGTTTGCCCTTCAGTTGTATCGTCGTTCTCTTCCATGTCTACATCACTAGCGTCAAGGCTAATATAATCAGTAGAGCTCCCATTACCTAGATGTGGGTGCCTTTCAGAAACAACAATTCCAGGCTCAGATCCATTTATGTTAATTGTACAAAAGTATCGGCCTTGAGAATTACTCTTTTGCTGCAATTGCTTCCTTTTCTTTCCCTTACTTCGCTTCTTGGGATGGTGAAGCTTGCATTTGGACCCTTGGGGGCAGGATCCTCTTGCCTCATATATGGGACAGACATAGCTGTGCTTCTTCCGACACTGTATTCCAGAGTTATATTCCATTTTACACACTCAAAAGTTTGTGAGAGATTGTTGCAGTTGGAGAAAGAGAGAGAGAGAGCATTAAACAATAACATCACAAAAATAAACTTTGTAATGCTAAGAACAAAAGCCATATATATAAAAGCATCAAAACATGATTTTGCCCTGTGCCATGCCACACATTTCCCATCCCCCAAAAAAGCCTTCAAATAAGCAGTATAAACGATGGTCGGTCATATGCCCAAAGTTGCAGTGCCCTGTTCTGATCAGTAGTTTGCAGATGGGGTATGGAAAGGCTTACTGTCAGTTAGATGGGGAAAAAAGAAAAGGATTTTCCATTTCTACATCACCTCGCAAATATTAGAAGATCACAAAATAATACTTATGATCTAAACTTGAGGTTTGCAGAGAAGTAACTTCCAAGAAGAAATAGCATAAAAAGCTAAGGAAAGTGCTTAGCTTGATCAAAGAAAAACAAATCCAAGTAAAAAATATGGAAAGATCTGGTTTGTTTCCTTATATCACCAAATTTTGCAGTCTATAATGTCTGAGCTTAAAATTCATAATATATAAATTACGGAAAGGGTTAATCAGACAAAACATCACATTATTGCAGCAGCTGCTCTATAACTGTAGTAAAAAAAAAGGTGGGCTATGTATCCCACTTTCAAAGCTGAATTATACTTTCTAGACTTTGGCTAACAATCAGTTCAATTAGCATCTAATACTAACAAATATGTTAAATATTGCCAGCATCACCACCGAGGCTTACCCAGCATAATTTATTTTCAATTGAATAAGTTACCACAACAGAAAGAAACATAAACAACTTTGTGTCAGAATAAGTCAATACCTCATTGCCATCAGCACAATAGCCCCTGAGAAATCCTTCACACGTAGAGGCATTTGGATTGACATGTACATGCCTATATGGACAACTTCTATTGGTGCAAAGACCTGCAGATAATTAGCCAGATAATTGTTACTCATTTAAACCAATAAGTTCAATAAGCCCAGAATTCAAAACGGTACCTTGCAAAAAGTAAGAACAATCTGGCATCCTTTCTGGAATGACCTGTAGAGACAAAATCACATTCGTATCAGCAGCAAGGATATATCAGCCATCACTCAAGATAGATAAGCACAAATTTTATAAACCTTATGAGTCAATTTGCAGTCGTTGTTGGAGCATAAACCATTCAGAAACTTTGTACAGACAGCAATCTTGGATGAATCATGAATATAAGGGCATTTCCCATCATCTTTGTTGCATTTTCCAAATCTTGTGAAGAATTGACAATACTTCCGTTTTCTAGCCAATCGTGATCTAGCAGTATGCAAGCTCCACCGAACCTTCTCACTTGCCAAAATGCGAATCCGCTTTTTCGGATTTCTAATAAGCTGGTTACCATTGCCGATTCGAACATACCTGCCAATCCAGTTACAGTAACTACATTGAGTAAAAACACCATATCTACTATACTTCCAAATCAGCTGGTCAACTAGCACCGAGGCATGCAACGCAAAAATGGACATACTCATTCTTTCCAATAACTAATCTGCTTGGGACATATGTTCGCTTGCCATCCTTCTCTTTTTGACCAGCTGCAGTTAATGGTGATGCGTCATCTACATTTCAAAATTTACAATAACTTGTTAGACCGATTTAGCGCATACTCACAAGCTTCAAAAGAAGTACATGCAGCCCAAGTAACTACACCCACAAGCAACAGCAAAGAAAGAAGATTCACTGCTTCAGGACATGGATCTAATTTTCAATTCTAAATGAAGAAAAACATTCCTTCAAAAAAGTTGATTGAGCATCAATCCCAAAAATGAGATCTCAGTTCAAGGTCAAAGATCATAGGAACAATACAGTCCATTTGTTCAAGGAAATGTTGCAAGAAATGCTATCATATAGACCTTGAATGACAGAAAAATAGTATGGATCATAAAACAAGTAATGCATGTCATAGAAGAAGGAAGATCACAATTATATAATAAAGAATGTTGCAAACAGAAGCAGCCCCAAAAATCCCAAGAAGTTAGAAAAGGAGGTCAAGGAGAAGTTTTTTTTTTTAAAAATCTTTATAGCTACATCATAAGCATTATCAAAGAGATATAAATATTAGTACCACTTGGTATCCTCTGAAGAGTTCGTCTTGACGAATCCATTCTGTAGCGGACAAAACCAATGCGGAATATGCGTTCTCCTGCAAGTGCAATTTATTGTATTACTATAAGCAAAAGGAATTGAGGTCCATACTATATCCTAAAACCACAATTAAGGTCTATATGCCTCTGCACCCCAATATAACAGCCTAATGGGAGCATTTCATGAGCGGACTTACTAGAAGAACCGTTTTTATGCTTTGTCCCAGTAACAACAGTTGCAGCATTGCCTAGTTCTCTTTTCTTCTTCTCAGCTTCAGCAACAGCCCTGGTAGCTTCCTGTAGATATAAGAAAAATGTGAACAATTAAAGAACCTGAAGCCTATCCACTTGCAGATATATTATCATATGCATTTCAAAGTTGTTGACCTGGAAGTCAAAGAAAGAATATAACAGTAGCAGAAGGTTATTTATTGTCTTTGTCACAACTAACCTCATTTGCTTTCTTTGAACGTCTTTCAATGGATTTTGACCATTTTAAGCTAGAGCCACCAACACTTAGAACCTTAGATTTTCGAAGTGAAAATCCATGCTTTGATCTTGTGTAGACTGTATCCCTATTTCTCAACAACAGCAATTTTCTACCATGAAGAACCATCATGTATCACAATTTGTTTCGAGGATGCACAAAAATGATAGATGAAAAGAAGCTGCAGAAAAATGAAGCACAGTGTATAAGCAATATAGATACCCCATTGAACACAAGGGACCATAAGTGGAACCCAAAGCTGAACTTGGCACGAAACTTTTCCAGTGTGTTGTTCTTTTCCAAGGAAACAATGGTTTCTGCCGATACAACAAATTTCCCTCACTTTTTGATGTTTCTGCACCATGCAATGTCCAAACCAAGGAGAATTTTGAGTGTTTACGACTCTTCAGCCCAACTGCAAAAGGACAGCAAAGTAGTCTTAGTTTCGCCAGTAATAGTATCATAATATGAAATTAGATTATTCAAAAAGGATGTTTATGCTTACTTCATTCTCATTCATCAAGAGTATATTTAGTAAAAGGACCTGAATATCATGATGTCACTATAGATTGATTAATTAGGATGCATCAAGCTTTCTAGTTGGATAGTATACAAGAAGCAGAATAGAGATCTTCAGGGTACTTTTCTCTTTTCATAAAGACAAACTTATGTCAGATAAAGCAAAGATAAAGAAGAGACAAACAACTTGAAGAGTGCATGTACACGAACATTGACTTCGCTACAAATCCATTAAAAAAACACCAAACTTGCTCGAATTAAATAAACATCCTACAAGAAGAATCTCCATTTATATCCACATTTAGACTTCAGGGAAAAAATGTATCAGAAAGGGGAGCATAGAATTTTGTTTTAAGTAAACTGATTTAACACAACAACAATAAAAGGGTTGCTCCTAATAACCATTCTTCAGTAAGCACACCTGTAACCTATTCAGAGTATAAATTTGTAAAACTTTATAGTGGCAACTAGGCTTGCAAGCACAGGAAAAAGAGGATTTAAGAAGGAAAAGGTGAATAAGCAACAAAAGCATGCCAAACATACAAATTATATGCCATGTATTACTTATCTTCAAAATCATCAAGCATACCCTTTCGTGATGTTCTCCTGCTGAAACTTCTGCTTGAACCAACATTAAGAGCACTTTGTCCATCAGCATTGGGATTGTCAGCCATATTGATCTTCTGAATGACATGATTTTCAGCCGAAGTCCGAATTAGCTGATTTTCCCTTCTCTTGTAATAACCATCGGAAGTTAACGTGGTGTTATCATAGGCACTGTGCATAGGTGGGACACAGGCACTTGAAGTCGCTACTAAATGATTCAATTTTCGCTCCACAAGTCTTGTGTTGTTGACATTTGAAGACGTTGTAATCCCATCAACTAGCTCACTCTTTGACTCCAGATTGTCAACTTGGACAATTTCAATTCCGGTTTCTGGATAGTTCAAAACAACCTCAGAAGACTTAGAGGCATCATTAGTCTTAGCAGATTTTATAGGCTCTGATGTAGTTTGAGGGGAAACACTGTGAAGAGGCTCTGGTAATAGGGAAGAAACAATATCTCCCACACAATTGGTAGTGCGACTGGGAATTTTTGAGATATTGGGTAATGGAGGAGTTTTCGGCCTCTCAAACAGAGCATTTGCTCCCCCTGTTTTCCCAGTAATTGGATCTGTTCTAATGTCAGATCCAAAATTTTTCTTCACTTCATTTGTACCCAAAGAGGATAGCTTTTGCACAGAATTTGAACCATGAAAGTTTTGTGATTGAGAAGCAACTGAATTAGGTTTTCTAACAAGACTATTACCCTTGCGAATGTAAGAGGTGGTTGGAGACTTAGAAATTCTAGTAGGTAGTTGGCTCAGTGAAGAAACATTGTTCAAGAATGACTTGTTTCCAGATGATGCAGAAGCAGCATTTGTATCAATTCGTCGCCATGTTCTAGGTTTTCTGCTTTGTGCTGAAGAGGACACAACTTTTGAACCACTTGTATAAAAAGACGAGCGACCTGGATAAACTCTCGAAGCTGCATGACTAAGCTGATTTTTCATCCCATATAATTCTCCGCTTGAGGTATATTGTGCAGAAGAACTATTGAAAGTATGTGATTGCAAAGGACCTCTTTTCTTGAAAAGTGAGAGACCACTTTCCACCATATGATCTGAGCCTAAAGACAGATTGGCATTCTGTGAACATGAACCAGGCCTAGCTAATTTAATGCCACCTTCAATTTCAAGCTCCTCAATAGGAAGTATATCACCATCAGTAATCCTTTCACTTGGCTTCTGGTCAATTAAGGTGCTTGGGACATCAGACAAGTTTTCAAGGGAAGCCACATTGGACAGTGTCTTGGGTAAGTTGTTCAATGTAAAATACAAATCAGTTTTCTCCCCAACATAACTTTCGTTCTCTGCATCAGTGGAACCTGTACTGGGCAATCTTTCATCTAGTTCTCGATTAGGAAGCTCTAAAGAAATTTTGCAATGAGTAGCTCCTTTTTCAACCAAAGCTTGTTCTTCTGCTGCATTAGTGTCCATATTTTCTCTATTAATACTTTCTATATCCATAAAACCACTTTGATGGCTACAGTAAGACATAATTGGACTTGCATTTGTAATCTGTTCACCTTTCAAATCTGATGGAAGGGAAGATGGCACGTTTGGATCAGTCAACTCAACAAGTGGATAAGAAGGAACCCCTCTGAAGGGATTTGTAACTAAAGCTAAAGCATCCAAATATTTCCCACTTGAAGTATTATCAGGCAAATTTTCAGTTAGATACATAATAGAAGTAGAATCCATGCAAGATGCTGTATTCTCCTCTTCTGGCTGTTCTTGAGCACCAACAGAACTAAAGGGCACTTTAAAACATGAAGTGGGCAAAGGTGCAATTGATGTTTGTCTATTAACATCGGATGCTATTGGACTGGTGAATTCCAATTGTGATGCAGAGATTTTTCTTTTCTTTTTAATCCTTGCTGAAGGCTCATCTGAACCAATGTTGACACTGCTGCTAATTGAAATCCCAGACTCTGAGATACTGATCTGATGCATACCATCAACACCATTTTCTTTACGATTGTGAAAACCAACATCCACAAACGTATCACCAGAAATTATACGCTCAATTGGAATAGGATCTTTACAAGATAACCTCAAGGTGGTATCCACTGAATTCACAGAACTAACTATATTTTGAGGACCTGCATGTCCGTCACTTACCTCTGACCTAGAAAGCTCTAACTTTTGACTATTCTTCTGAACATCTGATATATCTTCCTCATTCCCACATAAAGAAATCATAGCTCCAACTGTCATACTCTTAACCGATAAAGATTCAGATGGAGATTGCTTCTCGCTAATAGTATCCACATTCTCATTCCCGGAAAACTTATGATTATTTGAATTAGTACAGCTAGTGTTACAACCAACAACAGAATCTACTTTCTCTTCAGAGCATTCTGCAAATGAGGCATCATGCTGAATTTCAGCTGTATCTGGCCTTGATGGATTGGAAATTTCACCCCTACCTATGGGAACACTCATGTTTACACACCGGTCCACGATATCATTCTCAACCAATGAACTAGTCAAACCTGTACAAGTCTGTTTATGAACATCACTCTTACCCTCAATATCACAAACAGTCTTCTCTTTGGATTCAAATAATTCACTGCCAAGACCCACAGCGGTATTACATGATTTAGTTTCCTCAGAATTTACCAAACCAGAGGTAGCATTTTCTTCTATAGAAAGCAAAACCTCTGGGGATTCCTTAGCAGGATTGTCCTCATGCAAGAAAGTATCCCTTTTCATATGCAAGTCTACACTAGAATTAATACTTCCTAAATTCTCCAATAATCTGGTTTCTTCCCCACTTGCAGAATGCGGTAAAGGAGTTGATTCAACCTTCTTTCTCTTGCATTTGAGTTCACCTAACCTACTTGATTCAGGGACAACTTTTCCTGACACCGTATGTTCAACAAATGCCTCCTCTTTTAAATCTCTGCATTTCGCAGCAACTCCATTTGAACAATGCTGCGAAGTTTTAGCATCAATTGAAATCGTAACAGTACCATCTTCAGGCTCCAAAGGATCAGGTAGACCCTTGGCCAAACTTGCTTCTTTCACAGATTCCCTAGATCTTTTTGCTGGCTGTAAATTTGAGGAGCTCAAACTAGGGTTTGCAACTTTCTTCATAACTCTCTTCACTGTCTTTTTCTTCCCTGCAACGATTAATGATGGCGGTGCACCAGAAGTATTATTTCCACCTTTGTCTGAAACAGGACCCTCTGAAGATCCCACAACTCTACCTTTTGCAAGAAAAGCATTGGCCACACCAGAACCAGAATGAGAAATCTTACCATTACATTTACTACGACAAGATGTGATTTTTTCTTTGGATTGTTTTAAGACCCTGTCAGAACTGGGTACATCATTTGGAACACCTGTTAAACTATCCAACTTTTCACCACTATCGTTGGCATTTGCAAGTGATGAACTTGAAAAATCCTTAGTTAGTGCCAGTACATCCCTCATTTTACTCTTCCTATGTGTCAAATTTGTAGAAGGAATGCGCCCAGAATTAGGAGGAGTCACTATCGCCTTGGCTACAAGGGAATTGGACTTGAAAGATACATCAAGTTGGACAGGGCTTCCTTCTCTCACTTCCTCTACCATCATTTGATTCAAATGGACATTCTGATCTTTTCCCCGAAAAGAGTTAGACTTGGTATCATCAATATAACCCGAATAGTGCACTCTCTCGCCCTCTCTATTCCTATGATTAGGTTTCTGGATCCTAAGCAAAGCACTCTTCTTTGGCACTTGCTTCCTTGGTGTCCGATTAAAGTCATGACTACCCTCTCTACTTCCTTTACTGCTAAGCATTTCCAACTCTTCGTTCCTATAATGCTCACGTCTCCCACGATTCGCATTACAATCATCAATTTCGTTAATCAAAAACTCACGTGCATCTCGCATCGCCTCTATATCATGTAACCTTCTCTGATTTTCAATCACCTCATCATGATGATAGGGTAAGCCGTGTCTATTCTCATAAGTCCCCGAACTCGAACAGAAATCCCTAGAAGTAGAACCGTGATCATAATCATTTGATGTCCGGAAATCCCTAGAAGATCTATCAGCACTCCATCCAAATTGACCACGACGATGACAATCCTCCACACGAAAACCACGCTCCTCCGTGATCCTAGAATTCCCATCCATTTCACGCCTAATCTTCCCCATCGGAGACAAAGGCTGGTGGTCCAATTGAAGGCGATAAGATTGAGGCTCAAGATCGACGGGAGGGTATGTCCAACCATCGGCGGAAACCCTAGGCGACATTTCACGGCAATTCGAGCGGTTATGCCGAACCAACTCCGGAACTCGACGAGTAAATTCATCAGTGAAGGATTGGGGATGCAAAATCCCGGGCGATCGGGGAGGGTTACTGAAGTCGGGGCGAGGTCGGAGGCGATAATCAAGATTGACGGCGTCAGAATTGTACCTTAAATGGGGAGGCCGGTGATGATGGTGGCCAAACAGATGAGGGGGAGGAGATGGTTGGGGGAGGAGAGTAGGGCTTGGGATAGGGTTAGGGCGGTGTTGGGGGACAAAGAAGTTAGGGCTTTCCGGAAAAGGGTGATGCGGCGGTGGAGGAGCCGGGGGGCGGGGCTGGTAGTACCGGGCATGTTGGTGAAGGTAAGAAGGGCGAGGGTCCATTTCCCGCCTTCGGGTTCGTGAGTAGTGATCGGCGATTGGATCTTTGTGATCGCCTGCTACAGTCTTTCTGGTATCTTCTTATGGGGTATGCGTTTGTTTGTTTGTGATTTTGACTTTTAACACTTAGGTGGTGCAAGGGCCGTGACTTGCTGTTAACTCCCAAGTACGAATCGGACAGGCATCCATTTTCATACCATGTTTTAGCTCTCACCTGTGGTTCTAATACAACGCCACCTGTGGTTCTACTTAGCCTTATTAGCTTCAGGTCCAATCCATACCGGAGGTGTTTGCACCTTATTAGCCATTTTTATTTTATTGATTTTTTTTTGAACGTTTTAAAAAGCTACTAATAATTATTTAACTCCAACAAGCTTGTTTGTCTGATAACAATATTATCCTCTATTTTACTCTCTACTTTTAGTCTATATAATTTCAAAGTTGACTTTTTTTATTGTATAATTATTTCGAGAAGTTTGGAAGAATATAATAAAAAGGTTAATTAAATTTTTTAATATTTATTTAATCTTATAATATTAGTTTACATTTAAAAATACCATAATATTAAGTATTTGAACAATCACTTCAAATTAATATTTTTAGTATATAACTAATATATATCGTATCTGTGTCATGCTATAATTATAGATATTTTTAATTTATTAAATAATAAAATTCATACAAATTATATGAAAAATACTAATATGATGTAGTTCGCTGCACCATTCATATTAATAGACAATTTAACGTTAGATGATGATGATGATGATGATGATAATGATTATTATTATTATTATTTATTAAAGTTATAAACTTAATTTTTGCAACATTAAATATTTAAATCTAATTTCTTATAAGAATATTCAATGAAATACTAAGAAATATAATATTAATGTCCTTATAATTATTTTAAATTATGTCCTCATAAATCATTTTATACGTTAATAGTTAACACTAAGTGCCTGTTTCGACGAACTTTTGGGAGGTCAATAAGTGTTTGTTTGGATGTACTTTGCATATTGTTTAATATACTTTAAATAATATTTATATGTATAAATAATTTTATTACAAAATAAAATATAGTTAAAATTAAAAGTACTTTTTATATTTATGTTACCTAACAGTCTACTATATGAAGATCTTTCAAAAAAGCTCTTTTCTAAATAACAGCTTAGAAAAGTTATTCTCAGAAAAGATCGACAGAAAAAAAAACTCTATTGATAAAAGCCCTATTGTTATAAACCTAACCAAACAGAGGCTAAATAGCCAATTTATCAAACATCTTTAATAAATAACTGATGTTATCCGCTGGTCAAATCAATTGATATAATCAACTATCAGCTGACGGCTGATAAAATCAACTAACAAATAACGTAATCCATTGTTTGCTAAACAAGGTCACTTCATGTGTCACTATCATCTAATATAGAGTACCGGATTAGGCTAGTGTTCAGGATGGAGATCGTCCGTTCCCTCGTCGCTGTGCCTAAGCAATCATATTCATCCAATTTATTGTAATGAATGACTGAGATGAATTGGGCAAAAGGTAACACAGGATAGAGGGATCAGAAGATTTGTTACCTTCTCTTTAATGCCTATAAAAATTAGAGTTACTATTCACTTGATAACTTAAAAAGATAGTTACCATTCACTTGATAATTTAAAAAGATGGCCGACTGAACGAAGACTTTAGTTTTTTTTTCCAAAAGGGGCTATACAACCTTATGTATTGATATTAAGCCAACGGGGCCATGCTACCCCTACAGCGTCCGCAAATAAGAGTTCATACGTTGGTTTAGGACTATGTTGTAATTCATGAATACCGAGTAGCAATTGATGAGCAAAATTTGCTAACCAGTCAGCACAACAATTATAAACATTTGTCAACTTGACCATCCACTCTTGTTGTAGCCCGCAAAATATAGATTCAATCCGAGGGTCGTGTGATGGGCATCTTTCGGTTCTTTCCTGAATTGCTCCCACCACCAATTTAGAATCACATTCTACTAGCACTCGACGTTGGCCCATTTCCCATGCAATTTGCAGATCAGTTAAGATCCCATGCAATCGGCACCAAATCCTTTTGACAATTATGCAATTTCTCAACACATGATCAAGAGATTTTTCTTCTTGATGGCAACGTGGGCAAACTGGGTTTGTTGTCATACCACACTGAAATCGTCTTTGATTAGTGAGCAATTTTCCATATGTTATTAACCATGCAAATTGGCGCACTCTTTGTGTCACCTGTAGTTTCCAAATTCCTTTCCATATCCCACTTGTCGTGATATTTTGATTCCTCACAATAAGTTGATAGGCAATCCTCAAATTGAATCTTCCTTTCTCCTCGAAACTCCACTGTCTTTGGTCTCTCCATAAACTCACTCCCACTCTTGCTGATGGTGTTACAGTGGCAGCGAGTTTTAGAAATATGTAACTTTTGAATTATTAAATATGATACATAAAATAAATTATTTGAAATATATAATTTTTGAATTATTATATAAACATTTAGTTCACTAAAAAGTTTAACTTTATTTAAAAAAAAGGACTCCCTCTAATTAGCTCATGAATAGGTAAAAGTCGAGCAAATATTAAAATGAGAGGTTATTATTAACCCAAGTAGGTAAGATGTGTAGAGCATTGGCTACTTGTGCTCAACTACTCACTTTTTCAGTAAATTGTTATAATTACGAACCAAAAAAGAAGAAGTAGATTTCATCATCGACGGGGTTGATATCTAATGAATCACATACACCCATGAGGGGTAATATGGTCATTATACTTTAAATAACTACCAAAGATAGTTAAAGTTTTGAATTAAAAACCAAAGAACAAAAAGATAAGTGTAATCTTTTTAACAAAAACCTCTGTATAAGGAGATCTGCAGAAAGGTTTTTTAACCGGTGGAACTGCAATAATAATCCAAGTATGTGATTTTTATTTTTTGTATGCATATGTAAAGATCCTTTTTAACATGATCTCTGTGATTATGTTATATCTTGTTTAATCTTACATTAGTATCAGAGCAGGTAATTTTTTTATGTTATATGCATGCTAAAATTAAGGTGTCATAAATCTGGGTTACAATTTGGCTATTGATGATTTGTGAATAATGATATGAATATCTACGAATATCATAACTGTTGATATGCTATTTCTTGCTATATCATACATCTATTTTACGCTTATGTTTTTACTCGTTCTGTTTCTAATAATCCAAAAGCCTATAAATATCGGTCTTCTTTCTTGAGTGTTAGGAAGATGATTGTTGAAAGAATTCAATGGTCAAAAATGAATCACAACTGCCCATCTTTCCAGATATTTAGTATAGTAGGGAACTCTTTCGAATTTAAATGCATTGTTCATAGCACATCGTCGATACGCACCATCCTTGTGTTTTTTCTTTCTTTCTTTCTTCTAGGTATACTTGGCCAGAAGAGAAAAGATGGTCTTTAAAAAGAAAACATTGTGTTTTTTTTGTTTCTTCTCTCTCTAGAGGATGCTTTTATTTTCAGAAGTCACAAGAGAAAAAGTTAAAAAAAGGAGAGAAAACGAAATGCAGAGAAGAGGACCTCCTCTGCAACCAAGATGCACGTGGCCTTTCACAAATTACATTGTTAAACAAACAAGTATAATAAGATAAAGGCTTAATAAATGGGTTTTTGTTTGAATATAAGTTAGGCCTTTAGGCGTTGAGATCCAATATAACAAGCTTGTGATAGTTTTGGGTTGTAATGTGTAGGAAAATCCCGGGGTGTTCATCACATGAACACAGTGCGGAATTAAAAAATTTTAAGTCCCGGGACATTCCCGAAAGCCAGGATCCAAGTGTATGTACAATCAATCAAACCATAACGACCAAAGGAGACCGTCTCTAACGGTATCCACGCAGAGGTCGGAAAACCTAACCGGGGCAAACTCTTTTGACCCGGGAATAGCTAGACTAAAGAGAAGAGTGCTAGCTCTTACCTTAGCCTTGGAGAGCAAATGAAATGATCTTGGTGGAGCTTTGGAGAAGTAGAAGCCAAGTTGAGAGGATGAGAGGAAGAAGATGAAACAATTTCCAAAAGGCTTAACTCTTAAGCTTTTCGACTCTTTCCATCCATCAACCGTGCAAGCCTCCTTCAAATTGCCTTCTTATATGTATATTTAACATATTAAAACACATATAGAGGCTTGGTGGAGAGCTCATCCACGTATAAGGCATAAAAATGCCTTAAAATGCTAAATAATCATGATATTTGACTTTTCAAACATCATTCTTCTCCTTCCATTTTTGGTCTCCACCGAAAATCATCATATATATATATATAATTAATTAATTCTTAATCAATTAATTAATATATATATATTTGCTGAAGAGGTCCAGTCAAACTGGGGTCGGTCCTACCGGCCT
>JAOTIZ010000002.1:7527959-7538292 GCA_027123425.1 Erythroxylum panamense | reverse complement strand
CCGTCCTCTTGCGATGGAAACTGATCTGCTTGGTTGCCTATATTAAACCAAGTCTTAAATTAAATAATATTCAAAGGAAAATAATTAAAAAGCTTCGGAGAACTAAAACAAAACTTGCTGGAAACAGGGGGCTTCGTCGCGACAAAGCTTCGTTCGTCGCGGCGCACGCCCGTGCTCGTCGCGGCGCGCCGCGGCATACACGCACGTCGCGGCGAACATAGGTTCGCACGTCGCGACGAACCCTTCCCCGAACGTCGCGACGAATCCCTCTTCGTACGTCGCGGCGAATTTAATTTATTTACACGTCGCGGCGTGTTCATACGCTCGTCGCGACGTGTGGGTCTAGAAACTCGACCCCGAAACCCGATTCTCTGCAATTTCCAACTTCAATCCCTTCCAAAACCAAATGTAACATAACCAAAACATAGATCAATACTTCTACAACAGTTCTAACCCATTCTAAGCTTCAGATTCATCCTAAAATCATCAACTCACGGATTTACCCCAATTTATTCATCCTAAAACCCTAATCGTCGTTTTCTCTCAATCCCGGCTATATCAATGTTTAATCCAAACGAAAACAAGTTAGGAGGAGCGTAAGCTTACCGATTGAAGCCCTAAACTCGTCGGAAGTTCACAAAATCGCAAAGTTTCCTCTCCTCTTCTTCTCCCCACCGACGGCGTTAACTCTTCTCTTCCTTTCTTTTTATTTTTCCTTTCTTTTCTCTTTTCTCTTTCTATTTATATCTAGGTCTTAAAACCTAGGGGACGGTCAAAGACCAACTTACCCCTCCTTATAAACCTAAATCCAATCCAACTTAAGTGATCTTCCCAAAATACCCTTACACTTTTAATCCTCTAATTTCTTAATTAAACCTTAATTAACCTCAATTATAGTCCAACAAATCAACACTAAGCCCAAAACAATAAATTATCAAAATTCGCACTTAATGATATCATAAATAAAAATTCGGGGTCTAACAACTTTTCTGATTCCTAAAAATTTATTTTTCAGGAAGATGCCTATTATGAAGCGGACGCCTAAGCTTATTCGACGTAAGGCACATAAGAGACATATTGACAGTATGCATGTACAGTTAGTTAACATGTGTTTAATGCCTGGAGATGGTTTAACACAACATGATATTTCGGTTAATAACATAATGCAAGAGTTATTCTTTGGAGGTTATCGAGCTTATGCAGATGTTGAAATAAAGTACATGACTTTGCTTGCAACATTACCTCAATCTTAAGGTGAGCTGTTATGAACACTTTGGAATAATATGCCTAACGAGAAGACTTATAATCTATTAGTGATGACATTTATTAAAGAGATGCGTAGATGGGAGTTGATTAGGACTTTGTATCTTATAGGGCTTCCAATGGAAATAGTAAGAGATATTGTACATCAAGCTTCACAAACTGTGTCACGCGAACTCGTGAAATCATTTCCGCATAAGGTTCGTTACCTATAGATTGTTAGTAGGTTTTAACGCGTTTAATGCAATATGTTGTTTTATAAGAACAAAGTCTTGATTTTTTATGTAATATGTTTACATGTATATCATATAGGAATTCGTCTAAAGTAAGGTAATTATGATTTGATTGTTGTAAGATTGATGATTGAACATATTAGTGGACTTTTGATTTTATAAGCAATTGTGACCGAATTATTTACTCTATGAACGATTAATGTGACATTAATATGCATATATATTTCTTTCTTATCGTAGAAACTTAGTGTTTCAAACAAAAAATGGCTACTGCTTCAAAGAATATTGTTGCTGAACTTAATAGGAGTGAGAAACTCAATGGTGACAATTATGAAATCTGGAATATGAAAATTCAATACGTGCTAGAGGAGCAATAAGTGAGAAACTCAATGGTGAAGCGACATACATTATTGGAGTTAAGATTTTAAGAGATCGTTCGAAGAGATTGTTATCACTTTCATAAGCGATTTACATTCAAAAAATTCTTAAGCGATTCCGTATGTAAGATTCCAAACCAATTGATAGTCCTATTGTTAAAAACGAAGGCCTTAGTAAGAGAAATTGCCCGTCAATGCCACAAGAATGGAAACAAATGAAGAATGTTCCCTACTCTATTGCAATTGGAAGTCTTATATATGCAATGATGTGTACAAGACTACACATTTGTTACACTGTTGAGATAGTGAACAAATATCAATCAAATCTAGGCCAAGCACATTGGAAAGCAGTAAAGAGAATATTGAGTTATCTAAAAGAAACTGTGGACTATGCATTATGTTATCAAGGTAATGATCTACGTATACAAAGGTATACAGATTCAGACTAGGGAGGAGATTTAGATGAAAGAAAATCTACGTCAGGATATGAATTCTTACTAAACTATGGAGCAATATCATGGAAAAGTAAGTAACAATCTTGTGTTGCATTATCCACAATGGAAGCTGAATTTATAGCATTCTCAACTACAGTACAAGAGGATGCGTGGCTTCATCAATTCTTAGTGCATTCGGGAGTCACTAAAAGCGAAGTTAATCCAGTGACCATCAATTACGATAGTCAAGTTGCAATCCCTTATACTAAAGATCCCAAATTTCGTTGTAAAACAAAGCACATAGATACTAAGTATAATTATGTGAAAGATACAGTTGCATGAGGAGAAGTAAACATGAAATATATATCTACGTGAGATATGATAGCAGATCTAATGACAAAGCCAATTTCCAGAGATGAATACATTGGGCATGTAAAGTCACTAGGACCACGTAGATCTTGAAATATACTGTCTCTGTGTATGTTCACTCATTATAATGTCATATTTTGGATATAATGTATAATGAAGATTATACATTGTGTATCATTTGATTCATGATATATGTGTTTTTGCATAAATATATTTTAGGATGAATCACAAGTATATGAAACAGATTATAGATTGGCTCTCTCACACGAGAAATCACCTTTGGTGTTTATGCTCATTAGGGATGAGGCATGTTTAAAGTTTATTATTTAGGTGATAATTGAAAGCGAGAAACTTAAACCATAAATGTCGCAAGGAAATTGGTTTAAAATGATTTATTAATCACTATATCTATCTTACATTGCTAGATGTGAGTTCTGAACGGGTTTTGAGTAGATAAGTGAACTCAAGTTAAACATTGAGTATGTTTGAACTATCATCTGTACGGTATTTCTTGAATGAAAGATATTCAAGTTAAATGAAGTGGGTAAATACTGTAGCATATGACTCGTACCATGTGTGCACAACTGACCACAATAAGGATTAATATAAGTCGCCATATCTCATCTTACATTGTGTGAGACTTTTGAGGTTGAGAAGAACCTCATCATATACCCTTATGACTCTTATTTCATTATTGAGAATTGAATTTAAGGTTTGCTACTTTAGGATATTGCCAAAAGATCATGCAAGATGCGATCTTATGAAATAATTCTAGAGAAGCAAATTAAATTTAATTCAAAAGAGAATTAAGAACAGAGGAAGGTCATTTATTTTAGATCATTGACTCGCATGAAAAGTATTCATAGATGACCATCGTCTTTTTAATATTGAACTTAAATACAATCTTGACACAAAAAACTAAATGAGATCAAAGAAAAGTGTAAATGCTAGATATGACCTAGGGTATAACATACAATATCTACTTAAGGATACATAAGTCATTAATCGAGATGTCAAATACTTCTAACAGATATATGACAATGTACTCTCGTCATATGCTGGTCACATCGATTATTGAACAAGTATGAACACTGTAGAGTTTTTTTTAATTAGATTAAAACCCATCATGTGTGAGTGGAAGATAATGAATCGCATACACGTATAAGGGATATTATGGTCATTATACTTTAAATAACTACCAAAGGTAGTTAAGGTTTTGAATTTAAAAACCAAAGAACAAAAAGATAAGTCTACCTCTGTACAAGGAGATCTGCAGAAAAGTTTTTTAACTGGTGAAATTATAACAATAATCCAAATATGTCAATTTTGTTTTTTGTATGCATATGCAAAGATCCTATTTAATATAATCTGTGTGATTATGTTCTATCTTGTTTAATCTTACAGTATCAATAACAGACACCCTTTACCAAAATTAAGAGTAAACTATGAAAATTGTCCAAGAAGATGAGAACTAAACTTTTGGAGTAGTAACGGGGAGGGAGTAGGGCACACTATAGACAACCTCTCATCCAACAGACCCATTTATAACCAAAGTGCGAACACAAATGCAAGAACCAAAATCATTCTACAACATTTGCACGTAATTAATAGATTCAAACTTGCGCTTGCGGCCGCCAATATTTTAGAAGGTTAGTCAAAGCTCGAAGAAGATCGACTCCATCTGCACCTGCCTTGCAAGTAGTCCTCTAGAGACATGTTCTGCTCAACACTGCTCATTGAGAGTGAATCATCCTCCACATCAAGCAAAGCAAGATTGAGATGGGAATGGAGATTGGAAGGAGGACAGGTTTCATCATCTAGCGTCTCCAATTCTTCTACTGCATTAACTTGCAGTCTTGCCCATTTGATCAGCTCAGCATCACCCTGGAGAATCTTTAAAACCTTTGATTGACCAAAAGAAGAACTTAGTCAAGGACTAACATCTCCAACTGACCACCGATCAATGTCAAACAAGAGTCTACTGTTTGGGTTAAGTTTTTAATTGTCTCCAGCTATGAAACTGGAGCCAAGCTTAGGAATCACACTTCAGTGTCAATGTTTTGGAGGGTGTTAGACAACACATTACAATCCCGAAGCAGCAAAATGAATGCGAAATTAACAGAGTACTCACGATGCTCATTTGAGGTCTGGTTCGTGGGGATCGTCTTATGCAGAGAGTGGCAGCTAAAATCATTCTCTCCATCTGATCAGGGTCATAGTTGTCACTCAAACTTGGATCTAACAACTGGGAAATCTTCTCACCATTTAGAATTGGTTTTGCCTAAATAATGAATTATCGTTAATTATTAGAAACATGATCAATATGCAAATTCTTACAACTAAAATTTCCCTAAAAGTAAATGACTTACCCACAAAACTAGGCTCTCTTGACCTTTTGGATGCACATTGCTTATTGGCTTCCTCCCAGAAAGAAGCTCAAGGATTACGACCCCAAAAGCATAGACATCAATCTTTTCACTTACTTTGCCGTACATGAAGTACTCGGGAGCCATGTAACTGCAGCAATTACATTTGTTTCTGAGAAGTCGGCTTTGTGATGAATCTCAATAAACAATCAAATTAACACTGGAGAATATTAACATTACCCAAAGGTCCCTGCAACATCACTGCATACCATGTGGGAGTTTGAGCCCGACAACCATTTAGCAAATCCAAAGTCAGAAAGCTGAGAATACCAGGAAGCCTCCTCACTTTAAATTCATTACGTCAAAGCATCATATGTAAAGCTCAAAGTTCAAAATACAATACCTGAGGTTCAAAATTATCGGATAATAGAATATTGGAAGATTTAACATCCCTGTGGATCACAGGCTGAGCAATGTCATTGTGTAGATAACTCAAGGCCTCTGCTACACCTACAGCCACTTTATGTCTCTCACGCCACCCAAATGCAAGAGGATCCTTTCTGTCACCTGAATATTACTAAAAGCCTCTTAGCTGCTTCCCTAATTGATAGGATATCTGATCTCATCTTCTTCTTAATTAAATGAATAACAAAATGTCTATTTGCCTTACCGTGAAGGTTCTCCTCTAGGCTTCCTCTTGATAGAAAATCATAAACCAAAATAAGATCTTTGTCATCAAAGCAGAACCCCAGAAGTGAGATTATGTTTTTGTGATCCAAGCTGGTAATGATTTCAATCTCCGAAACAAATTCCTTCAATACGTCTTCAGATGGCTTTAAAATTTTAACAGCAAGCTCTTCGCCATCAGGAAGGCATCCCTTGTAAACCTGACTGCTTCCTCCTTTCCCAATTAAATTTTCTGAAATGAATAAACAAAATAATCCTGAAAATTAATTTCAAATTAGTTTGAAGCATGATTACTGCAAAAAGAAACAAACCAGCAAGGAAATTGGAGGTGGCCGAGAGAAGTTCTTGGTATGTAAACGATCTGCAAGTTGCTGAGTATTTCTCTTGAAGCCCTTCCAATTCTTTTGGTAGGCTTTTCCAAGTGTGGTCAGAGGATGGTGGATAAATTACTGTCTCTGTACCAACTGGAACAATAGCACCACTTTCTCTATCTAAAGTGGATACGTTTTCCATCAGTCTACAAGCAGTCTGTTTCTGATCTAAATTGGCAGAGGATAACGATAGTTGCCGACTTGGTAACCTCATTGCCCACTGAACCACAGAGATCTGACTCACAGAAGATCTATTTGACACTCTTAAATCAGGTAAACATGCACAACGGAGTAATGGCCAACCAGGCTTCAGTTCAGGTAACTGTTTGTCTATCAAAGATCTCGAACTCGAAGTAGCATCTGCCTTGTGCACTGTGACAATTGCTAAAGACTTAAAACGATTTCCATTATCATGAGAGTCCTCTTTAGGTTTGTTACAAGAAATATTCAGGCATTTACTAACTGTCCCACAAATTGAACAACTTTGCTTCTTCATGTTTCCCAAATTATTTGAACGACCTTGTATCAAGGCCAGCTCCAAATTTTGGTCTCGGCCTTGATCACACTTTGAGGCTTTATTGACTGCAGTATCACTCAGTACTTTGATGTTCTTACTCAGTGAAATTGACCTATGAAATGCTTCGAGTATGCCATTGCGACGATCATCTTCATGTCCTGAAAAGATTAGAAGACAGGTAATTCCTCATTAAGACTAACAGAACCAAATAATAAAGCTCTAATCCAGATGATATGATCAACCATGGCAGTCCACACTCACTAGGATTAGTCGGACACCGTTCTCTATGAAACAAAACTTTCCCATTATTGACAGCCAGAACAGAGCAATCTTTTGATAACTTTTTAGCACAATACTTGGCAACACATGTCGACCACCGGATTGTGCAGTGAGTCCTGACTGCTCCAACTATTAGTTTTGATGCTTTATAAGACTTTGCTTCCCTCACTAAAATTTTCCGCACAGAAGATCCTCTGCATATGTTGATCTTGAGATCCACCTGCAAAAACGGAGAAGCAACAAAGCGTTGCATTTGATAAACATGAAGGTACTGATTTACTATGAGTTTTCGAGAAATAATTCTTGTAGTTATGAGCTTAGTTGACTCAGACTTGTCGAATATCTGAACCAAAAGACCAAAATCGGCATTGTCTCAACAACCAAGCAGAATATTTGGAGGAGCAAAAGCAAAAATAAGAGTGAAACAGGTCAACTTCAAGTAATAGACCAACCTGTTTTAAGTTGCAGAAACCTTCAAAAACAGCAAGAACAGAGTCAAAAGCCTTGACAAGCGAAAGAACCGAGGACCCCCCTTCTCTATCCAATATTTCTACACAAACCCATTTCTCAAAATCACCAAAACCACCACAATAACCGAATCCAAAAATACCAACAAAACAAAACATCACCTTTCTTGTTTTTCTTCGTACTTACCATCATTACCAATAACGTGAACAGCAACAACAGTATCTCCAGCACGTGCCACTTTAACCATTGCCCAAGTTAGCAGTTCTCTGCTGGGGGAGTCAAGTTTCACGCCTACAATCACCGTAGAGCCACCACAGCCCGCCATATCATCTTCTCCAGGTTGCAACATTCTCATTTCTTTACCTCTTCCACTTTCGTTATTCAACTTCGCAGATACTAACGTCGTCTGCCAGCGTCTTAGTCGCCAACTAGTAAGCAGAGCTTGAAGATCATATCATGTTCATATTACTTACAGAGTTTTAAGCTTTAAATACGGAGAGAGACAGAGAGAGGTTACGATTTTGGCTTAACCGTCAGTTTGGCCGTTTGCTTTTGGAGGTCGCAAAACCGGACTAGAAAAAGGAAGAAGAGATAGACATGAACTAGTCCTTTAAACTTACCGTACTTCATAAAAGCCTGGATTTGACCTCTATATCTATGGTTTTGCCTTAATCAACAAGTACAGAATTATAGATTAGTTAGATGAGTCAACCTCCAGAATTCTCTATCACAATAGGTTTGATCCAACGATCTATCAACTGCCTTTTTTAATAAAAAATTCTGAATTTGATCACGCCAAACGAACTTCCGTATCATCTTAGAACATAGCAATCCAAGTAATGCTTACTTATCTAGTGATTCAATTAAGTAGGACTTCTCACGGCAATGACAATCCCAAATCCCAGAATACGCATTTTATTAGAACTATGAGTTAGGTAACGATACAAAATTCAATTTCAACAACCTCTCCTCTTTTCTTATTTATGATTTTGGTGGCGAGGAGCGTGCTTGCTCTTTCTCAAATGTCTTTTTTTAAGATGACATCAATGTCGGCTTTTAAGGTTGTGTTTGAAATAGAGTACAAGCCATACCCCCCAGTTTAATCAAATTCGGTCAATTCTTTAATTAACATTATCGAGCACTAATGTCATTCCCCCGTATAATTAATCTAAGCATTAATTGAGTCCATTCTTGAAAACACTCAACACTTTAAATAAATTATATTAAAGTTTTTAACAATTACTCGAATACATAAGGCTCCTTATATTGCAAGAATTGAGACAGATATATCAATTATATGCAGTTCTCTTCTTGCATTTTACAAATAAGTTATTTTCGTGACTCGAACCGTGACTTCATGGTCACAAAGGATTAACCTCACTAATTATTCTAAAACTCGCTCTCTTTATAATATAATAAATAAATTATATTAAAGTATATAATATAATTAATTTATTTCTTAATTTGTTTGTTATATAACTTCTACAAACATGGTACATCAACTTTCTCATGTCAAAAACCGCATCTCGTGTCATGTTTCATTATCCTTTTTTTAAACTACAATTCAGCATTACATGTGATTTAAAATTAGTTTTAGATCTCTTATAATTTGATGATAACTCATATTCGAACTACCTCCTTGATCGCAATTACATCACTATGCCCAACAAATGATTACGTAAAAACCACTTTTATAATATTTTTCTATGACATGGAAAAGGCAGGTTTCATTGTGATATATGGATGATTACGATTGCCACGGATAAGCACTAACATAAGGTATAGAACAAGACGATTATGTTAAGTAATCTAAAGCTTACTCGTTAATTTGGTCGGCGATGAATGGATGAATCGCAAGTATAGATTAACGTGACTTGTACACTGTACAATACACACACAACGGCGTCGATTTTTATAACATAAATTTGACTAATCACGTTAACGTCATTGCAATATCATATATGCCAAAACCTATGTGCAAATCCTCATATATATTACTTACCTTTCGTCAAAGAATCATCTCCGAATTTGTAAATTATGAAATTTGAAAAATTATAATAGAAAAACAAATTCATAAAATTGAAATACACCTTTCATAGGAAATGCAACATATCTATTTTTTTTAAAATTTAATTCTGTAATGGAATATTGTAAATTACAATAAGAAAAATTCCATTTTGTATATTTCATTTGAAAAGTTAGCAAACACATATACAAACGGAAGTTGACTTGACTGCAAAATATTTAAGAGGAGGGTACTGAATACTGATGGGTCCAATTTAAAGGAAGAGCAGAAGAACGTGGAGGGATAAAAAGGGAGGGACGGCGGCGTTTCGTCCCCACCATTATTACAATCTTACATGCATGTGAAAATTGGGACCCAGCAGTCTTCCCCCTCCTAGGGTGTGCAGCCTAGGGTTTTCTTTCCTTTACGAGCCCCCCGTCGGTGTTCAAGAGATCCTTCGGTGCGATGCGTTAAGCACGCTGTTTTCAAGAGCGTTACATTAGTTTTGTAGTCCTCCCGTGTAAAAAAAAAAAAAGGTGCTGATTGTTCCTTTACCAAACACAAAAGACAAACTGAAATCTGAAAGATAGACTATCCAAGTATTTAAGCCTTCTTGCATGGCCAGCATGAGTTTGTCGGTGGCTGCAGGCCATAGGAATTCATGTGCTCAAAACCCTATAAATAAGTTTGTATTAATAATTCAGAATTGGGGTAAATCACTTTTCATAAGCTTTATGGCTTTTACGTACGTTCCTCTCCAACGTTTGTGATGCAGCAATTGCATATGCAACATTAGTTATCGACTTATAGTTCTGGTTCTGCCAGATTTTGGCTGAACGGTGCGTTTTCATTGAAATCTATCGTCTTCTACCTTCTGTGATAAGCCTGACGTAAAGATACCTGCAAAACAGCTAAGGCACGTCGGGGGTTATGTCCCGATTAGCCCCTCCGACGCTCAAGTTAGTTT
>JAOTIZ010000002.1:7492293-7520642 GCA_027123425.1 Erythroxylum panamense | reverse complement strand
TAAAATAAGAATAAAAATAATATATAAAATTAATAAGAAGTAAAAATTTTATAATAATAATAATAATAATAATAATAATAATAATAATAATAATAATAATAATAATAATAATAATAATTTGATCTTTTTGTTGGTTATTCCTTTCTCATTTTAAATTTATATTTTCAAACCAAACATTGACATAGAAATTTTTTATCTATTCTATTCCTTAAACCAAACAAAGTAATACTCATTTTATTCTATTCCTCACCTTTTTTATTCTTAAGAACAACTATTCTATTCTTTATCTATTTTATTTCCTGAATCAAACATGCCGTTAATTTTATTCTTTGAGACATTGACGTCTCTCTTTCCCTAGAATTGTAAGCATAGGATTGTTGTAATGTTGACTAGTGTTAGGTACACATTTCATCCCAGTAAACTAACTTTTATTGGTAAGACTTCCTATTTATGTATGATTTGCCCGTAATACGGTTGGTGGGGCTCCAAGTTCATAGTCATTATGGAAAGACAGCTCGAAAAAAATCCCAATAATAAAGTGTAAGTTATGCATTTTTTTTTACCTGTATTTTTAGAATATTTTAATTATGAGAAGATACCTTTAAGTCGTTCATATTTATACTAATCTCTGTTCAAATTAGATAAATCTCTTGTGAGAGATAAAACTTTAACCCTAAATTTTAAACAACTGCATATATAAAAAAGTTTGAATCCACGATTTCACTTCAATCACAAAAGCCCCTTATCAACTCAAATGCTATGGTTATAAGTGCGATTATTAGTGCAGAAGCTTCCGACTAGTGTGTGCATCAATTATCTGTCGGAGAACTAAGTACAGCGAAGCACAACTTAATCGCAACTGACTACGGTGGTTAAGCAGTTAGCATCTGTGTTCTGGTCCCTGAAACTTGAAAGCCACTATTTAAACTATTGTTTGCCTTTTCCTTGGAACTTCTTCTCTGGTGTGTCACCTCTTCTCGTTTGGTCTTTTCAAGCCAGCTTTTTTATCTGTCGCTTTAAGTAAGGGTATTCATTTTGTTATGCGGGGTTGGAGTTGGAATGCCCTTTCTTTCATGTGTACGCACGAATCTCAAACAGCAGAGTAAAAGAAGTCACTCAGACCACTTTGTCTCCTGTAACTTTCCAGTCTTGTCTTCTGGGTAAGTCCCTTCATTCAACAGGCCATAGTCTTAAGTTGGGACTTTATATTACTTTTCTTATTTGCTCATTTGGATTGTTGCTTATTTGTTGGATTTGATTCTAGATGCGGAAAACGTTCCTTCTTTCGACTGCCTTTTTTGTTGAACTTGTTCTCTTGAATTTCCTTCTTTCTCGTTTATTCAACTTATTTCAGCGTTTAATCCAATGGCAGTTCTGCAAGTTTTAGATGGTTCGTCAGTATACATGAATTCGGTTGTTTGTTTTTCGATGATCTTCTCCATCAATGCGCGTTTAATCTCCATAACTGCAATTTCCTTGTCGTAGGAGTCTAAGCAAGCAAAGATAATGAGCTTTAGCTTGTGCGCAGATTATGAATTGCTCAAAGCAGAATCTTCCCAAGTGACTATAGCCCATTTGTTGATTTTTGTCACTAGTCTATCAAACAAGTCCTTGGTCCAATCCTTTTCACTTTTGAAGTCACCTCATTTGATTCAATGGGGGAAATAAAGAGTTCTTACTTACCTGGAAGCCTTTTGGTAGTAACTTTTCTTTTTGTCAAACAATAGATGCATACAAGGATACTTTCTGCCTAGTACTGAGTGCATAATTTGCTATGTAGAATGTGTCTTCCCTTTTGGTATCAGCTGTCTTACTTCCTGCAAAAGAACTTACCAAATCATGGTTAGATGAATCAACCTATTTTCATGTGTTGAAATGATTATCCTTTCAATTTTAGGCTTCTTAAGACGTTTATGGTCATGTAAGCATTTATTAGAGCCGTAGCTGTACCAGTTGAAGGATATAGATTTTATCTTCAGATTGAAAACTATACCAGCTACTAAATAAATGCATAAAAAGAAAGTTCAATCTTTAATCATGAACGTTAAAATATTGTAGAAACAATGATTTTCATATTTTCAGTGGGCATTGTTGTATCTGGTGGATTCCTGACATGGGTCTGTCTATGACCACAGTTATAAATTTACCCTAGGAGGATGGCAGTAAGAGGGTTAAACCTCACAATTCATGTACATATTTTTTGTTTTCCACATCTCTTGAAATGTGGTTGTCATAGATAAATTTGGATTCTGACTATTTGTCTTGACTTCATTAATCTCTCGCACCGGATGCCTGCTTCAATCTATTCGTTTCAACATTGTGTACAATAAAGAATGATGATCATCTTTCTGTTTCCGAACAGGAAATACTCTCTTGTAACAATGTCCAGCTTCGAGATAATTCAAAATCAAAACGAAAGCTCTTAACTTTGCAGGCTGTAATAGCCCTTTGGTTTCAGGTAATTGAATCATGCAGCTATATCACCATCCATACTCTGTGGACAGTCAGAGGGTACGGCTAGCTTTGGAAGAGAAGGGCATCGACTACACATCTCACCATGTCAATCCCATAACAGCCAAGAACATGGATGCCTCATTCTTCAGAATAAATCCAAGTGCAAAAATCCCAGTATTTCAGAATGGCGCCCATATCATGTTCGACACTGTCGAGATAATCCTGTATGTCTAATCTTCATTTTATAGTTTCCCTTTCTCTTTCAATTTAGGTTGATTCGTGAATCTACTGAAGTCACGTAAAGGATGCAACTCAATGGTTACATTTGAAGTAACTTAATATGATAATCCCTTTTTTTGATATCTAAAGCATCTCATTTAGTGACAAGGCAAGGTTTTGAACTCCAAAAGAATTTGTAGGTACATAGAGAGAATTGCAGTTGTGTCTTCTGGTGCTGATCAGACATCCATTAGCAGCAGAGAAGTTGTAGAATGGATGCATAAGATACAAGCATGGAGACCCAAGTTTTTTACACTTTCCCATGTACCAGAAAAGTACCGACATGATGCTTCCAAGTTCATAAGGCGAGTGGTGATGGCTCGAATGGCGGAATCACCTGATCTAGCAAGTGCATACCACAAGAAGCTAAGAGAGGCATATGAAACTGAAGACAAGCTAAAAGACCCAGAAGTTTTGGAACGAAGCAAGGAACATCTTGTTAGTCTTCTTAATGAAGTTGAAACTAAACTCAATGAAACAACATATTTAGCTGGGGAAGAGTTCTCAATGGCAGATATTATGCTTATTCCAGTTCTTGCTCGCTTGATGCTCCTGGATCTGGAAAAACAATATATAGCTAGTAGACCAAGCATCGCTCGGTACTGGAGTTTGGTGCAGCAGAGACCTAGTTACCAAAATGTGATTGGAAAGTACTTTAATGGGTGGAGGAAATACAAGACATTGCTGAGAACCTGGTGCTTTATTCGATTTAGAAGTCTGTTCAAGAGATATTGAAAAAGATTGCTAAAGTGTACATTGAGAACAGATGAAAATACAAGTAACTACTTTCCTTATTTTCTTTTAGGGATTTTAATGTTTTTATAAGAAGGGGTTGTACAATGATGCTTGAGCTTGAATAGTTGGGGTTGGATATGTTCACATTGTGTAGTTGATCTTTTGGTGAGAATGAAAATAAAGGATATATTTCCAAGCCATGCAGAAAACAGTGAAGCTAACTTCAAGTTCAGTCAGATGTTGGTAACTTCATTGCTTATATCATAAATAAGGTGTATATCCAAAAATGTACTCAAAATCATGCTAATACAAGAAATATTCCCAAGATATTTGCGAGAATTTAAATTCCAACTGATCAAGAATAAGTTTCTATTTTCTGTAGCCAGCAAAGGGCTTTCATATGTTATTCCATCCATTGTATAGTCTCTTGAATGAGAACACAGTTAGTTACCTACCTCTTTGGGATGTAAACAGACGGGGGTGAATATCCAGGTGATCCTATTGCCACAATGGAGTATGCAGTTTCACTGCAGCCAAAGAAATTGGGCGTAAGGCTGGAACGTTGAAAATCAATGAATTTTCCATTCCAAAAATGGGAAAATGAAAATGCAATAGCTATTCAGAGTTTCCTAAAAGCAACGCTGATGTAGGTGCTCTGCTGTGCTGATTATAATAATTGCCGCCTTTTGCCATTCTAAAGTTTACAGGCTGTGAACAGTATGAATTTCTTTGTTAATTTGCATTATTTCCTATATCTGAGCTGCATATTCCACCTCTTGGATTGTTCCCTTTGGATCCCCATCCATTTCTTTTCCGAACCCAAGGAGGCACCATAGATGCCTTATCCCACTTCTGCTGTCTAAAGGACCTCCTTCCCAAGTCACATGAATGTCCCCTTGCATGTTTGAATGTTTGATGGACATCTGCACCTGGAATGCCTATATCGGACTGGTTCATACCAGTTGTGCCAGGCTGTTACTATTCAAATAAGTATGAAAAGGATCAAAGTTCTCATCTTCTCCCCCTTCTGCAGCTTCAATATTCGTCATGGAGTTAACAGTACACGAAGATGAAGTTAAAGTTTTATTCTTATGATGGGGTAATCGAGGCAATGGTGGAAATTGGAAAAACGGCATTCCTGGAGCAATAACCCAACTCTCTATAGCTTCAGCCTGGGGTGAACCAAATTGCTGCATTATAGGTAATGGAATTCCGTAAGAGACAGGCAAACGAGAAATGAATTTCTTCTGTGGGTAGCCAGTAACTCGATCAACAGAACACGTTGGATAGCAAAAATTTTGATGAGAAAGATCACAGGATGATGAAACATTCAACGCCCCTCCATCTGATTCAACAAGAGATGAGAATCCTGGTGGAACATCCTCATGGATAACTTTCCTTCCAACATTAGCACCACTACTTTCAACTAGGAGATTGTAATTGTGAACACAATGAGGGCAATAATTACCCTTTCTAGTCACTCTGTCAACATTGTCCTGCAATTGTTTGCCCATCTCCAATTGTTGTATCCACCAGGAATCGTTATTCAGTTTGTCACGCTGAAGGAAATTTGAAACTAAATATACTTCAGCTGGTTGATCCCATCTACTTTTGCGCTTACGCGTTCTAGAAACCCCATCCACACAAGGTACAAACTCAGGAACAGCAGCTTTTTCTGTCTTTGTTTCAGCAACAGCATTTGATGCTTCTATGGGTTTTTCAACCCCGTCATGCCAATGATCATATGGTGGTAGCCTACTGCAGTTTAAACCTCTGTGGTTTTCCATCCTTCCTTCATTCCTATCTATACAGCCAAATCTCCTTAAATGTCTAGGAATCCATCTATCTCGAAAACTTCTTGCAATTTGATGAACCTGTTCAGATAAAATAAAATTGTTAAAAATAGACTAGCACAAGCCAAGAGAGAAACAAAAAAAATTATAAAGTCATCAGACAATAATTTTAACTGTATCGAAAATGTATTTGCCAAACCATTAGCCTCATCATAAAGTCGGTGGCTTTCTACTAATTCAGGAACTTCAAATTCGCATATAACATCTTATCTTAGATTGTAAGGTAACTTACTATATTTCCAATTATAATTCTTTAAGGAAGTTTAAAATCCAAATGGAACATGGACCTAGATGAATGAAGATCGGAAAGGTGCCCTTAGTCTAAAAACTGGGTATGCAGAGATCTGAAAAATACCTGCTTGTCATCATGCTCTGTCAGTGACAGCATTGACTCCATGAAGCTGCATAAATCACGCTTTTCATGAACTAATAGCAAAAGAAGTAATATGATAAAAAGGTGATTATTATTCTTGGCTTAGATCTCGAAAATTGTTCAATTCAACAAGAAGGTAAATAGTGGATGTATTAATCTCTAATATAACTATACCATATATTCTAATTTAAAATTCACCAGTCAATTTCCAGACGACAGTGATGAAAGAGACA
This sequence comes from Erythroxylum panamense, assembly GCA_027123425.1. Classification (NCBI taxonomy): domain Eukaryota; kingdom Viridiplantae; phylum Streptophyta; class Magnoliopsida; order Malpighiales; family Erythroxylaceae; genus Erythroxylum; species Erythroxylum panamense. The sequence continues at coordinate 7,514,715 of JAOTIZ010000002.1, read as the reverse complement.
AAGATGTCAAATCCACTCCATAAAAGTGACAGGTATATACTGCAACATACTGCAGTTATTTCTGAAAAGTAGTAAAAGATATAAAAAGGACAATGCTAACGTAAAGAATTTCTGAAGAGTAGAAAAAGACCTAAAGAAGACTATGTAAGGGAAAGAATTCCTGACAAGTAGTAAATGCTAACAAAAAGAATTTGCATCGCTAATTGCCTCCTTTTGACCATTGGCAACAAAAAAAGATGGGCCAGCATTTCATTTTATTTTATCGCGGGGCAGTGGGAGGATGCAACAAGGTGGTTGTAAGTTGGGATGGCAATTTTTGGGCTATGAATTTAAATTTAGTTGTTTTACTGGACCAGTCTATGGTCAAATTTAAGCTTAGACTGATTGGAAATTTAATTATTCTAAGCAAAAACAACATCGTTTTATTTAAAAAGTTGAGCCTTAGGTAAGCATAAGTTTGGGCAATTCAGATCCAGATCTAATTTAAAAAAATAAGTTACTCTATACTTTTAATTTTAAAAAAATGGCAAGACTGGTCGTTTAATTTAAAAAAAATAAGTTACTCTATACTCAGGTAAGCATAAGTTCCAGGAATGTCATTTAATTCACAGCAAGTAGAAATACTCAAATGCTAGTGTTATCTCTTTTCTCCAGTCTTATGCAGATTCTAAAAGAAAAGAGAAATAAAAACATTAAAGGATCAATCTTTGCACCAACCAGGGGAATGGAAGAAAAAAAGAAAAGTGGAGAATGTCAATTAATCACACAACAGGTTTAGCATTCACTGTACAAAAACTGGAAAAACATTCTAACCTTTCCATTCCAGGACAGGGAGGACCTCCACTGATATGCTCAGTTGTAAGTATCTCCCGAACTACCAAATACTCTAAAACCTGCACATTAAATCTGACACCTCTTCACATACAGAACATGTTTAAATATCACCACATCGAAGGGTATGATTAAGGATCACACTTATAAAACGGGTTCTAGTTTGTCCACCTTTAGAAGTTTGCGGAGGATTGGGATCTTTTTGAAGTCTCTCCTGTACTGCTTCATCATGTTGTGAAGCATTCGCAAACCTAAATAAAAACATAAGAAGATATTAACCAAGTGATAAACATCTTTTCACCTAATGAAGTGTGATCAACCAATGAGCAAAACACCAAAGGAAACTAACCATTTTTGTTGACCACATCCACCAGCACAACTTTTGATTTGGTCTTTAGAAGTGCATCAAGGATCATTGAAAGCTCACGATTGCTGTAGAATAAAAACTAGGATTTAAGTTAAAGCACCATAAAATCATAGCAAAGAGCTACACCACCTGAGAGGGGGCATGCAGAAAGAAAGAGAAAATTTTGCCCTCCATCAGGAGCCACAGTCATATGAAGTAAGGTATAAAATTACCTCTGAATTGCTTCACCGCTTCCAGTCAAGCCAGAAGCTGAGGTGAGGAGCAGCAGCTTTAAGTAACCCTTAGGGGCATCCTGGATTTTTTAAGAAAAAATTTCTAATATCAAATATTGAAACCATGTGCATTAATAAGCATTCTGGCTTTGAACAGTCGAGCGCATGCAATAAGTAAAATTCAAGAGAGAGAGAGAGACGCTTCTCATCAGAGTGAAAAATTTAAAGACTTTTGTGTTCTTTCAGTCAATCAAATCAACATTAAGCATTTTATTGGAGAAGGAAAATATTAATCCTTACTTTCCGTCTGCAAATTCCACCATCAGCATCCAGCAACTCATTGAGTTTCTCCTCAACTGCAAGCAGTAGATCATACTAACTAGGAAATAATTTGCACGAAGCACTATTCATGGCAACACAAGCAAAAGGAGGTTCTAACCTGCCTCAAGGCGGCCATTAGATGTAACTTCCACTAATTTTTTTGGCCTTGTGGAAAGAGAGCGAGATTTGTCCGACATAATTTGAACTTTGTCCATATTTGGAACATTACTAGTAGATTTTCCTCTCTCAACAATGTTAGACTGATTTGAATTTTTAATAAGAAAACGAGATTTCACAAATTCTTGCTTTTCTGCAGACATTTTAGATTTGGATTTCTTGTCAGCAATGCTAGGCGATGCTTCCAGCCTTTTAACCGGGGAGGTAGTTTTGCTTGTACTCTCATTCGTGAAGATGGGTTTCTGAATATAAGATCTTGTTTTTCCCTTTACATCTTCTCCGTCATCGGGGAGCTCCACAAGTTGACTGGACAATGTGTTTACAGAATCCTTCATCTCTGTTGCAACCTCTATCTGCTCAGAAATTCTTTGAAATTTATCTGGAACTTCCCTGTTTTGGAATACACTCTCTGAAACTTGTACATGTGAATTTTTAAACAAACTGATTCTAGATATTGTCTTTTCCAGACTAGCTTCCGGTTCCTCATCTTCAAGCATCACAGGTTCAAGAAATTCTTCATCCGAATCAACTTGCTCAACGGCTTCAGTGTTTGTTGGATCACCTCCAATATAACCTCGACATTGAGGTGAACCACAATAGCATCTTTTTGCGGCAGCTCCAAATACTCTAACATAGTTGTAGTCAAATGTCACCTCTTCACCCTGACAAAAACTCCTTACTTTTAAAAATTAAAATAACAATGCAAACACAAGTAGAAGTCGTCAACCTTGTTCAAGCAAGGTGTGTGGCAAAGGCATGAAGCAATGGAACTACCAATACACTGCAGTAAACTGCACTTCTTTACATATTGCTTAAACTACTTATAAAGGCAGTAAAAATGAAGACATCTGAATATATTTCAGAGTATAAGTACATAGAAACGAAATGATAAATTCCAATTTCTGCTCTGAATAAAGATGACAGCATCTTGCTCGATCAAATTTAAATTTGACACCATTAACAATTATGTTATAAGGCGCTCGAGCATGCTTAATTGAACACACAATGTTTCTGACTGCTTTCCATATATTACATGCTTCATTAGTGTAATTATCATCTGCACAAAAACTACATGATGCATCTGTCGTGTTAAATCAAGGAGAAAAATATTGGTTAAGGATTTAATTGTTTCATGTAATTAAACTCATCTTTTCCAATCCTAAACCTGGTCATGAGCTGAGAATGGATCAAATGATCACACCGTTGTAAAATGTTAAATAGTTAGATGACCCAATCAACAAAAAAGTTTTGATTTCATGATTATGCATTACACAGGTTTGAAGCAACACAGTAAGCTAAAATATACAATAAATCGGCCTCAAATGACAAGCTATGGAATCATAGCATAAGCTGTCGCACCTTTTTCATATCCTTTAATGCAAACAACCCAATACAAATTTCTCCATTGACGACCCACTGTTCAAGAAGGTTTAGGTTAGGTACAAAATTGTTGCAATATAGGGAAAAAAAACGTTTTGAGTAATAAAGTAAAGATCTTCTTAAATGAAACAAAATTAATGAGCTGATACCATATACCAAAGTTTCCTATAGAATATTAATTAGCCAATAGCAAACATTCGCTATAACCCCAAGGTGGAAGTACTTGGAGATGAAAAAAACTTGATGACAGGATCTAACAACTATAAATTACATCAGCCACTGATTCACCTTTTCAGTACGGCTGTTGGGGTCACAACTATGATTAATGAAACGCCCCAAATTGCCTTTGCCACATGCATCTATAACCTGACATAGAAACACATAACTTATATGTAATAGTGATATAATAAGAAGAAAATGATAATTTGGACCGAAAGAGCGCAAAGAAAAACCATTGGGCAAAAACATAGAACAAATATTGTGAATAAGAGTTGTTTTGCTCTATCTTTTATTTCTTAGAGAATATAGTACATATATACATGAATAGGAATACCGAATAGGATAGAGGATCTATACAAATACAGGAGATAATCCTAAGATAATGTTTATCCCTAAGATAATGCTATCTAATCTATATAATCATATTACAATCAGATTATCACAATATTTGACCAGATTCCCCCTCAAGTTGGATCGTAGATATCAATCATGTCTAACTTGCTGATATATTCTTGAAACACTTGTCTTTGAAGTCCTTTGGTAAATACATCTGTTGTCAACTTCTTCGTTGGTACATAAGTTAGGCATATTCTCCCATCTTCTATTTTTTCCTTGATAAAATGTCGATCAACTTCAAGATGCTTTGTTTTGTCATGGTGGACTGGATTGTGTGCCATGCTTAGGGCTGCCTTGTTATCACAATAATGCTTTATAGGTGACTCAAAAATGGTCCCAATTTTGTCAGCACTCTTTATAACCATAGACTTTCACAAATCCCTTTTGCAACTGCTCTTAGTTCAGCTTCTGCATTACTCTTGGCTACCACCTTTTGCTTCTTACTTTGCCACGTGATCAAATTTTCCCACACGAAAGTGCAATATCCAGTGATTGATCATCTATCCTCTTCTGAACTCGCCCAATCTGAATCAGTATATATTTCAATTGTTCTTTGATCTCCCTTTTTGAATAATAATCCTTTCCCAAGAGTATCCTTTAAATACCATAAAATCTTATAAACAGCCTCAAAATGCTTACTCTTTGGTGCATGCATGTAACGACTTACAACACTCATTGCAAAAGCAATATCTGGTCTAGTATGAGACAAATAAATTAGCCTTCCCATTAGTGTCTGGTATTCTTCACGGTTAACCAGTTTATCTTCTTCATCTTGAAACTTTGTACTTTTAATGGGGGTGGTGCTTGGTTTACATCCTAACATTCGTATCTCCTTCGAGAGATCAATAATGTACTTCCTTTGTGAGATGTAAATCCCTTTCTTTGATCTAGTTACTTCCATGCCTAGGAAATACTTCATTTATCCTAAGTCTTTAATTTCAAATTCTTTCCTCAAAGCTGACTTGAGTCTTGTAATTTCCTTTGCATCATCACTAGTTACAATAACATCATCTACATACACAATCAAAATCGTCTTTTTACCTTCTCTAATTCTGAAGAACATTGTATGATCTGACTGAGCTTGTGTGTATCCTTCTGTTTTTAGGACTTTGGCAAATCTTTCAAACCAAGCTTGTGGTAATTGTTTCAGCCCATATAGGGATTTTCTGAGTCTGCATACTCTGTTTCCTCCTCCTTCCTCATCAAACCTTGGAGGAAGTTTCATATACACTTCTTCCTTTAGTTTGCCATTCAGGAAGGCATTTTTAATGTCAAGTTGTTGAAGGGGATAGTCGAAGTTAGCAGCTACAAATAGCAATAGTCTGATAGTATTTAGTTTGGCTACAGGTGCAAATGTCTCCTTGTAGTCCATCCTATAGGTCTGAGTATAGCCCTTTGCTACCAATCTCGCTTTATACGTCTCAATGGAACCATCAGTCCTATATTTGACTGTGAATATCCACCTACACCCCACGGGTTTCTTCCCTTTTGGCAGATCAACTTCTTCTCACGTTTCATTCTTTTCAAATGCTTTTATTTCTTCAAAAATTGCTTCTCTGCATTCTAGAACTTTAAGAGCTTCTTGTATATTATTGGGGATGTCAATTCTATCCAGATTAGCAATAAATGCTTTATTTGAGAAGATAGAGCATCATAAGAGACAAACCTCTCAATTGGGTGCATGGTACATGATCTAGATTTCTTCCGTAAAGCAATTGGTAGCTCTAGATATGTATTGTCTTCTTGTTCCTTACTGCTCTGAGCTTCTTCGGCAGGAACATGCATTGGATCAGAGATTGGTAAAGCTTTAGGAACAAGGAGTGTACTACTTGTTTTCTTCTTCCGAGAGTACACTTTGAGTGTATGGTCAGACATGGCTACTTCTGCATTAGGATTTGTCTCTATAAGAGATGTATTGGACATAGGCGTTAGGGTAGGTTCAGGAATAGATGTACAAGGAGGTTCAGGCTAAGATTCATCACCAAACTCACTCCAATACTCCCCCTGAATCGAAGACTTCGAATAGAAGGAATCTGTCTTAGAAAAGGCGACATCATAACTAACAAATAACCTTTTTGATATAGGATCATAGCATTTATACCCTTTTTGTATAGCAAAGTAACCCAGAAACACACATTTTTTGGCTCTTGGATCAAGTTTGTACACCCGAAAACCTTTAGAGGAAGGTTAGTTCCAAGATGGGCGGTAGTATGGATTTCTTGAAATTTCTGAAGAGGTGTTTTGAAAGAAAGAGCACGACTAGGCATTTGATTAATAAGGTAGGTTGCATTAAGGATAGCATCCCCCAAAAGAATTTTAGAACACTGCTAGTGAACATCAAGGCCCTAGCTACTTCAAGAAGGTGTCTATTTTTCCACTCAGCAATCCCATTTTGTTGAGGACTATTGACACAAGTACTTTGGTGGACAATTCCATGTTTTTGGAAGAATGTATGAAGATTTTGATTAAAATATTCAGTACCATTGTCAATATGAAGGACTTGAATAGTTGTTTGAAATTGATTTTTTATCATCTAATAAAAGTTGATGAACACGGTAGGGACTTCAGTTTTATCCTTCAAAAGAAACACCCAACACAAGCGAGTATGATAATCGATGAATGTAATGAACCACTTTGAATCGATTCTATTAGTAACATGAGATGGGCCTCAAAGATCACTATGGATAAGTGAAAAAGGTTTTGAGCGTTTGTATTCTGACCTTGTAAAAGATATGCTTTTATTCTTAGCAAATTCACAAGCATCACATTGAAAACAAAGATCTTTATTTATTGAAATATTTGGAAACAATTTTTATTAGTATTCAACATGTTAGTTTCTCTGTGTTGCTCTCCCTCTTTCTTGGCATTCTCACTCTCTCTTCCTTCTCCGTAGCCTCCTCATTTCGGGTATGATTCTTGATTAATCAGTCTCTTTTGCCTTCATGTTCTCTGGGTTTTGTTGAGTTTTCTGAAATTTCTGTTCTTTAGTGTTCAATGCTTTATGGGTTTTATTATGTTGATCTCTTTGCATCTGATATTGTTGGGTTTATGTCAATATTGAATTTTTATGCTTAATGATCTTATAATTTTAGACGATTTGTGTTTCTACATGTTCTTTTGCTTTTTTCTGGGATTTCGTGTTTTGTATGATTCAAAGTCGAGTTCTTTGATGCTCTATTGCTCTCTTATCATCTGAGTATTGGTGCTTTTCTGAAGATAAAGAGATGATATATTTCCTTATATTTTAGTTTTAAACTATTTTTTGAAAGTCGAGTTATATTTTATTTATTTACTTATTTTTATATTTATTGTAAATTTATTTATATAATGACTTAGTGTGCCAGTTTTACTTATTTGCTCTTTAACCTACATCATTTTTTTATTGTCACATCTGCATGTGGGCCTACTATAAATCGTCTCTGTACTATATAGGGGTAAGGCTACATACTATCAGACCTCGCTTTATTGCGGAACTTCGGACTGGGTGTGATGATGATGATTTGAAAACAATCGTGACATATACTGGAAGTTTTGGATGACCTAACCTTTTATGCCATATCAATAGTTAATCATTCTTAGCTACAATCACAATATTACTCAAGCTATAAGGAGTAGAATGACTTTCTTCATCTTCAAAGTAGTACACTCTATCTACCTCTTTAGCACTGCCAATCATCTTTCCAGATGGCAGATCCTGTATAACACAATGAGTAGGGAAAAAAGGAGCACTACAATTAGCTTCTTTTGTCAATTTACTAACTGAAAGGAGGTTACAGTCTAGATTCGGCATGTAGAACATAATTTAATTTCATAGAATCTGTTACTTTGATATCTCCTTTTCTTACAAGAAGAATCACCATTTGCTACCTTAACCTTTTCATGCCCAACACAAGGAAAATATGAATGAAACAGGTTATAATCATCTGTCATATGGTTTGATGCTCCAGAATCAACTATCCATTTCTTCCTACTGCATGAAGATAGAAAAGCTTGTAGGATATTATATTACCTCTCATAGTAGCATTGGCAACTGTACTTGTCTTTTGTTGGTGGCTGTCATTTTGGAGATTCTTTAATATTTTCAATAATTTCCCTAGTAAAATATTTAGCTCACCAGCTTGTTGTTTCTGACTATCTTCAGATTTTTTTGTTCCCCTTTCACTAGATACTTGATAGCCTCGGTTTTTTCCTTTTCTTGGTTTCCAATCTGAAGGCTTTCCATGGATGTCCCAACATGTGTCTTTGGTGTGACAACTTTGTTTGCAGTGATCATACCACTTCTTCTGTCCCTTCTTACTGGATTCACCACGGGACATCAATGTAGATGCTTCAATAGTAGGTATTGGAGACAAAGTTTGTTCTTCTTTTGACTCCTCTTTTAGCATAATTTTCCTCCTTGCTGCTTCCCTCATAACTTCAGAAAAAAAAAACTTCTTTAGTTGCTGGTAGAGGAACTCTACTTAGGATTCTGCCACAGACATCATCCAATTTTTTTTTGAGACCAGCCAAAAATTCAAATACTTTCTTTTTCAGTTTTCTGGTTGTACATCACAGCATCTTTGTTGCACCTCCACTCTTCATCTGACAGAAGCTCAAGTTTTTGTCATAATGCTACCATTTCGACCCAATATTTTGTAACTTCTCTTTCACCTTCCTTCATTTGCCACAACTTTGTTTTTATCTCGTAGATTCTCTATGCATCCTCTCCATCAGAGTATGATTGTCGCACCCCTTCCCAGATTTCTCGAGCTGTTGGCAGAAACATGAAGGTACGTTTGATCAATGGTATCATGGCATTGATAAGCCATGACGAGACCATAGAGTTGTCTATCTCCCACTGTTGCGCAGCTTGTGAGTTCATTGGGTCTGGAATGTTTCCATCTCCGATGATAAAGCTCAGCTTCCCACATCCTCCAATGGCAAGTTTCATAGCTTGAGCCCACTCCCGATAGTTCGTTCCATTCAGTTTGTCAGAGACGATGACAACTGAAGCTCCTTCAAGACCAGAAGTCATCGACGACTGACCTCCAGTCTGGTTTGGATTTACCGTGGAGGATCCCTCAAGATTGGAAGCCATTGCTTGACTTGCCGAGGTTGACTCCTCGGTTTCACTATCTCTTTCACATGGCTTTGATGCCATGTGAATAAGAGTTGTTTTGCTCTATATTTCGTTTCTTAGAGAATTTAGTACATGTATACATGAATAGGAATACCGAATAGGATAGAGGATCCATATAAATACAAGAGATAATCCTAAGATAATGTTTATCACTAAGATTATCACAATATTATGTGATAATACCGTATCTTCACCACAAATATGTAACATCATCTTCAACGTAAGAAACAAAAGAACCATAGATAATTATGAATCCCCATTTTCAATGATAAGTACAGGAAGGGCATCAGAATTCTTCAGTGCAGACCTATAAAACCTTAATGAAGTCCAGATAGCAAGCTCCAACTAAGAGTTGGATTTGGAGTCAAAAGCCAAGCTAAGATTTAGCTAGCCTAAGGCTATGGCCAGCATTGAACATGTACTACAAAGTACTCGCTCTGCCATTCTTTTCGCAGCACATCAAAGATCTTAGAGCACTTGACCTGCCTTGAACTTAATGTAATATCCTCTCTCTATGTTTTCATCATAAAGCAAGGGAACCATTGAAAATAAGCTCAAGATAGTCATTTTAATGTGCACATAAGTCTCAAAGCACAGACGCACTATGTTATTATTAATGACAAAGTTGAGCACACAAGATTTCGAAAGCCAAATCAACTTGCTCCTCTTATTTCTTCGAGGCACGTGAAAATGATTATAAAATGAATACTTCTGCATATATCTTTTAAACGGAATGACAAACAATTCTAAGATTTTAGGAGGCTCTACCCACATGCAATCAGTGACAAGAGAAAGGTATGCAAATATCATATCCCAGTCTAGCCAATCAATGAAAGCTCCTAAAAAGTTGTCTTTGGCATTACAAGAATAGGATTTCTTGTGACATAAGTACAAAGACTACTAGGTAGGTTTAGATAGGCCAATAAAATTAAGTAAAAGATACTCTTCAACATCTAATGTTATGTTGTATTATCCAATGGCACTAGGGAAAATTTTCCAAAACTTGATCTCACTTGTCAATTTCGTATATGCTCAGTAAAAGGAGTGATTTGATCAGACCAAATAATTACTAATGCAGTGTCCACTTCAATTGTATAATGTTTTCAATCACTGAAACAGTCTCACGGTATCCAAAATCCAAAGAGGCCAAGCTGAATAAACACCTCATAGGTTACTAAAGTAGTTATCCAAATTAACCATTTTAGTAGTGCTGACCAAGTAAGAAGTAAGAAGGTAAGATCTACCATACAAGATACCCAGTTTACTCGTAACATTTAAACCACCAGACTGCCATTGCTTAAAGAAAAATTAACTCAGAATCAAGAGGAGTCGATAAATAAAAATAGTACATATTCTGACCTCGCTGCCATCTAATGTCATGAAGTAGAAATGCCTGTGATTTTCAGAAGCATACTCTTTAAGCCGTGCCTCGTAGGTATGGATATCAAGCACCTGAAGTACATGGATAAGCAATCTTAAAAAAATGGTTAATCACACACTAAAGAGGGAGATCATACTCTCCTTGACATAGATATTACTCTCCCTAATATAGATATTTCCTAACAATGTCCATAAAATCTAGTACTAACTATGTCCATAAAATCTGGGTAAAGTATCCCGTAAGTCATAGGATCTAACAAATTTGTACAAATTTATTTCCTATTTTGTGCTAAGATTAGTGCATATAAAGCTAATGTATTTTTATTAGTCAGATATCAATAAAAAATTCCTCCTTCAAATTTTGTCATGATATAAAAGCTGTAGGTTTCCTTAGAATCGAAACTTTCAGTTTTTTAGCCATTCCTTTACTTGTAGAATCGAAACTTTCAGTTTTTTAGCCATTCCTTTACTTGTACTCTGTTTTTTTCGATATCAAAATAGAGTATTCTTGCCGGCCTTCATTGCTGGTTATTTCTACTTCATGTTAAAGGCCCTAATTGGCCAAATTAAAAGTTTTATTCCTTGGAGATGTCAGAAGTTTTAGACAACAGCTACATCCCAATAAGAGGAGGCTCCTCAGTCTCAACAACCTAGAGAACTCCAAAGTATACATTAGAGGCAAGGGCTTTCACATGAAGTAGAAAGGAAAAATTACCTAAATTGGTCCCAACTTATTCGTACAGTGCTGAAAGGAATAGGAAAGATTAGTCACATTAGAGGTACTGGACCTAAGCCAAAAGATCCTCGATTTGGTGCATAGAATCAAGAAGAATCCATGGTTATAGCATGGCTGAGGAACCCTATGATTCCTGAAATTAGCAACACAGGCATGTTTTTGAACACTGCCAAGGATATTTGGGATGCAATTCAACAAACAAACCTTCTCTAAAGCTAGGGATGCAACCAGATTATATGAAGTTAAAGCAAAGACAAAGGTTGCAAAACAAGGAAACAAAACAGTCACTGAATATGTCAACCAGTTAAAATCTTTGTGGCAATTATTTGATCACTACAAAGTGGTAAAAACAAAATGTCCTCAAGATGCAACTATTGTAAAAGACTTTATTGAGCAAGATAGTGCCTATGATTTTCTTGTCGAACTTAATCCCGAATTTGATCATGTAAGAGTCCAGATTCTTGGCAAACCAAAAGTACCATGTTTTAATGAGATTGTGGCACTAATCTAAAGTGAGGAAAGTAGAAGAACACTCATACTTGAATCACAGGTCATGGACAGCTCAGCTATGGCGGCTAGTGAGAAAAATAAATCAGCCACAAACATAGAAAGAGCATCCTTTTTGAGACTAGAAAGACTAGCCAATCAAAGGCTCAAAACTGTGACAATTTTTGGTGCACTTATTGCAAGAAGGCATGCCAAGCATGTGAAAAATGTTGGAAGCATCATGGAAAGCCTCCGAGTAAAGAATGGGGACAAAAAGGAGAGAACTTAAAGAGCAACAATCAAGTCCATGTTGTTGCAGCACAAAATAGTAAATTAGCATCATAAGAGCTAAGCAATCTCAGCCAAAAAGAGATTGAGAGGTTGAGATCACTTATTAACAACCCTAAACACCAGTCAGTTACCTGCTCTTTGGCATATCCGGGTGAGTTTTCATTCTTTATTAGATTAAATATCTCAGGTACAACCTTTGTCAACTCTTGGGTCATAGACTCTGAAGCTACCGACCATATGACTCATTCACTAAATGTTTTTTCACCTATTTCCCATATCCTAGTAGAAGAAAAGTAGCTACAACTAAAGGCTCTTTGACAATTGTATCTGGCATGGGAGATGTTAAAACAAATCCTTCACCAATACTAAGAAATGACCTTCATGTCCCTAAATCATCTACAAACCTTATCTCTATACAAAAACTCACTCAGGATTTATGTTGCAATGTGATTGTTAATCAAAATTATTGTGTATTTCAAGACAACGATTCGGGGAAGAAGATTGGATATGCTAAAGAATAGGACAACCTCTTTTACCTTGAAGCACCTAATCACTCAAACATTTTTAAGGGCAAATTACCTCATTATTTTATTTCATAATTTATTTCCTTCAATAAAGAAAAATTTTAGTTTCATCATCACTGACTTAGAGGTCTATCTTTTAGGATTATTAAAATTTATTTCTTTCTCAGTTTAAAAGTTTAGATGTTGAATATTTTTATTGTGAAGTGTGTGAACTAGCTAAACACAAGTGTATATCATTTCCGATTAGTAATAAAAGAATTTTTATCTCATTCACAGTGGTATTTAGGGCACTTCTCATATTCCTAATATCTCTAGGGCAAGATGGTTTGTCTCATTCATTGATGATTGTACTCGTATCACTTTACTTTTTCTTCTCAAACACAAATATGAGGATAGTAATGTCCTTCCAAATTTTTGTTCCATGGTTAAAAACCAATTTATAGTCCACACCAAACAGTTTCGGTCAAATAATGTCAGGGATTATTTTAAAAGGAAGGGATAGTCCATGATTCCTCTCATATCAATACCCCACAACAAAATGGGGTAGCAAAAAAAAAAAACTATCATGTCCTTGAAACAACTCAAGCATTCATGTTTCAAAACAATATGCCTAGATCTTTTTAGGGGTAAGCCGTTCTTACAGCAACTCGTCTGATAAATCATTTGCCTTCTAGGATTTGAGGATTCAATTATACCATAGAAAAACTCTCAACCTTCTAACCCGCACTACACACCAATAACAATCTTGTTCTTAGAGTATTAGGGTGCATGTCATTTTTCCATGTCCATAGTCAAAACTGAGGGAAACTAGATCCAAAGACAATAAGATATGTGTTTGTGGGATGTTCATCCACTCAAAAAGGTTACAAATGCTACCATCCTCCATCAAAGAGATTCTATGTCTCAGGGGATATCACTTTTCATGAACAGGAGTCCTACTTCCAAAACCATTCTCTTCAAGGCGGAGAATTCAACAATGGAAGATAAGGATAAAGATTTCTTATTTGACTTGTCAATTTTCACGCCAGAAAATAAGCATCCAGTTATCCCCATATCTACTACTAAACCTTCACCAAAACTTACATTACTTGAACCTGAACCTACAATTGAAGAAGAGAGACAACATAAACCTAAAATGCACCTACACCTGCAATTGAAAATCCTCAAGAAAAAAAAATCTGCTCTTGAAAATGCGAGATTTAGCAAAGGACAGGTGTTTGCAAGGAAGAAAAAGGTTGCTTAAAATTGTAAATGGGTGCACATAGTTAAATATAGAGCAGATGAATCAATAGAATGATACAAGACAAGGTTGGTAGCCAAGGGATATACTCAAACCTATGGAATTGATATCTAGAGATTTTTGCTCCAGTTGCAAAGCTAAATGCTTTCAGAGTTTTATTGTCACTTGCCGCTAAATTATAGTTGGGAATTACAATAATTTGATGTGAAAAATGCAATTTTACATGGAGAACTAGAAGAAGAAATTTATATGGAGGTTCCACTAGGTTATGAGAAGAGATTGGCTGCTCATACTGTTTGTAGATTAAAGAAGGTCTTATATGGCCTCAAACAATCACCACAAGCATGATTTGGAAGATTTGTAAGAGTTATGATGACTATGGGATATAAACAAAGCCAAGGGGATCACATATTATTCATTAAACACTCGTTTACAAGAGGAGTCTCAATTCTCTTAGTGTATGTTGATGATATAATTGTGATAGGAGACGATGTTAAACAGAAAGAGATCTTAAGTCAACATCTATCCAAAGAATTTGAGATCAAGGTAATAGAGAGTTTGAAATATTTTCACGAGATTGAGGTTGTTCACTCTAAGAATAGTATTTTTATCTCCCAACGAAAATACATCACAAATATTCTTAAGGAAATAGGTAAACCAGCAAGTACTCCAATAGATTTAAATATTATACTTGAAGCAAAGGAAGATACTGCGGTGGACAAGGGAGCATATCAACGTTTAGTAGGAAAACTCATTTATTTTTCTCACACACAACTAGATATTGCATATGCAATTAGTGTGATTGGTTAATTCATGCATAATCCGAAGGAGGTCCATTTGCAGGCAGCTCATCGAGGGTTACAATATCTAAAAGGATCACTAGGGGAAGGTATTATGTTCAAAGGTAATAGAGGTTTAGCAATTGAGGTATACACCATGTTGATTATGTTGGGTCAATTGTTGACAGAAGGTCAACCGCTAGATATTGCACCTTTCTTGATGAAAACCTTGTGGCAAGTAAAAGTAAAAAATAGAATGTGGTAACCCAATCTGGTTTGGAGGCTAAATTTGGGGCAACATCTTAAGGTGTATGTGAACTGCTTGGGCTGAAGATTATTTAAGAAGATTTGAAGATCAAGTGGGATGGCCCAATGGGACTCTACTGCGACAACAAGTTTGCTATTAATATAGCTCTCAATCTAGTACAACATGATAGAATAAAGAACATCAACGTTGACAAACACTTTATCAAGGAGAAGTTGAAGAGTGGGTTGATTTGTACACCTTACGTGTCTACACATAGTCAACTTACAGATGTACTTACCAAAGGATTAAGCAACCCAATGTTTCAAAGCATTGTATCCAAGCTGCGAATGGCCAATGCCTATTCACCAGAGTGTGTGAAAACATAATCTCTATAATTACATCCATAAAATCTGCTACTAATTATGTTCATAAAATCTAGTATTAATTACATCCATAAAATTAAGGTTGAGTATCTCATAAGTTATGGGATCTAACAAATCTGTACAAATTTATTTTCTATTTTGTACTAGAGTTAGCCACATATAAAGCTAATGTATGTCTATCATTTAGATATCAACAAAAAATTCCTCCTTCAAATTCTATCACATATCAGTATAGAAAAGACATTTCTTCGACGTGCAAGTAGTATATCACAAGCACGGTTATCCATTGGCAAACTCTGAACATTACAATAGGTTGGAAAACATTATCACTAATTTGATGTTAACCATTAGTAAGATGATGCAGCCACAAATGTATAGTGACTTCATTCATTAGACATTGATTAAAGAGGCATACAATTACGCCTACAAATTTGACTCGAGGTTTTTCTTTTGCTTTTGCTCTGTTAACCTCTAACAAGGCACATAAATCACCAAGGTACATAACATCAAGAGAAGTTACCTCCCCAACATATTCAATGAGAAATTGCCCCTTGGATATATCCTCTTCCAGCCGCAGCCCGAAACCTTTCTTTCCACATCTATCCCATTTCATTTCAGCATAATTTTGCTTTTGGAACTGCAAAGAGATTTGGAAAAAGGAATAGATCCATAAAAAATAGCGCCTAATATGAGAACTGAAGTTATTAGCATCATGGAGGCAGCCTTGTTACCTGTTGATTTGAGCAGAGATCCCCGCAAGGACAAGTGCCTCTAACACATTCAATGTTGAGCATTCGATTTAAGCATTCTTCACCACAACCCAACCCACTATCTAAAGATACTTTGCAATGGCAAACCATTATCTGTTTAAGAAATGGAAATCTAGAGCATATTGAAAATGCTGCAAATTTATAGAAGAATATTCGATGAAAATCAATTCTATAATTAAGGAAAAGATCACAGCATAAGTACAAGCTGGTATCAAGGAAACTTTCCGTTGTAATTCAAATGAAAAGTTTGAAAAAACACTAGAAACTATTTCTAAGAAAAACCGATATGACAAGAAATCTTTTCATAATAATAAAAGAAAACACTAATAGTTGAATGATGCGCTCAACAATAAAAATCAACAAACACAAATTCAGCCTGAAACAACAAAATTACTTATAGTAGAAACATATACCTCTCTTCATATTGCCAAAACAAAATGAGTGAATATTCCCAGAAAGAATAACTAAAATGATAATTTTATTAATTAAATTCACCCAAAGTGAAATATTATGCAAGCAAATGATCAAAATTTAAAAGAGCCAAGTTCAAACCTCATCTATTGTTTGAGTCTTACACTTACGGTGTAGGAACTGATTTGTAGCAATACGCGTAAACTCATGCTCCTTGGAAACTAAATAAAATTAAAAAGAAAAGCCACATTTCAGGAACCTACATAAAAAGTCCATCTTTAACTTTATATCTAATCATGCTGCTCTGATAATTGCTAGCAATCTTACACACCTGTTGCATGACTAGGTTCCAATCTACCATGATCTGAATAGAAACTACATGCATCTTCCTCAGCGTTTGATAAGCCCAACTCGGCATTGATTTCAGCATTTGATTTCTCCTGGGGAATGGAGCAATCTGCATAGGCTTTATCCACATTGTCCTTGCAGATCCTTCAGATGAAAAAGAATTACACTATAGAGAACATTAAAACGAAATGCATAACTGCTCATTATTGGACAAAGATCCTCCCCCCTGGGAAGGAAAAATGACAAAGATAAAAGATAATGGATATATGTAGACAAAACAATAGAAATTTTAGATAACATTAGATATAGATTACTTGAATTTGCTAGTTGAAACATAAAGTTAAATCAAAGTTTATGTTGACAAACATCGACAAAAATGTAAAATCTTGAAAGCTGAGAAAAATATAATGAGCAAAGACTATATGCTACATAAATCAAAATTATCCAAGAATAAAGTATTTGGATTGCACAGTTCCTCGCAGTGAGCTCACAAAGAAATGAATACAAGGTCCATAGATCATTCAACAGAAAACTGAACTGAAAAAGTACAGATTTGAACAACTTCCCATAGGCAACTTTTAAGTAGGTTAATATACTTGAGTCAACCATGCTCTAAGCCATGCAAAACATACGACAAACAAAAGGTTTGTTTATGCCAATATATAGCATAGTGCAGACAGAGAGAGTCACCTATGATACATAAATCAAATTTATCCAAGAAAAAAAAAGATATTTGGATTGCATAATTCCTCACGGTGAGCTCACAAAGAAATGAATGCAAGGCCCATGGATCATTCAACAGAAAACTGCACCGAAATAGTGCAGATTTGGAAAACTTCACATAGGCAACTTTTAAGTAGGCTAAATATACTCTAGTCAACTTTTAAGTGGGTTAAATATACTCTAGTCAACTATGCTCTAATGTATGCAAGAAATACCACAAACAAAAAGTTTGTTTATGCCAATATATAGGATAATGAAGACAAGGAGATAGATATATACAGTTATCCAAAAGAGAAGTATATATGAAATGCACGAAAACACCAAAAAGATAATAAAAATTTCCAGATGATAAAATCGCTAAGAAGCAGAAATGTGGACATACCATTTGCAATTTGCCTGTCCGATAGAATCTACCAGGACAAATGGAATCCGCCGCCATTTAAGACAATCATCACAACGCACCCAGGCATTAGCAATTGGTGAATGCTGCTCCCTTACACCACTTAATCCCACTTCCAACTTTCCTGTACCTAGGCAAGCAGGATTACCACTTACATCATTTTTTTCCTATTTCAGATACAGTATCATTTCCTGACACAATAATTCATGCCAGAAAATATGACCATTGAGATACTGTATTCCCAAGATCATCTGAAAAGTTAAAAATAAAGCAATAAAAGCATTAAGTTAACACCAATAGACAATACACTATACCAAACCTGCAGATTCACATTCTTTGGGATAGTAATCACACTTGTCTCTGAATTTTTTCTGGTTCACTGTGTTCGGATCAACTTCTCCCTTTGTATAACTGTTTGCTTTTCTGCTTCCGGCAGAACCAGACACTTTATAGCCTCTCTTTTTCAATCCAACAGATTTTTTTGGAAGTCGTTGCCCCTTCTGTTTATTTGAAGTAAGCAGAATCTTTGAATCCAAGAGTTTGTCATTGCACTGGCGGTTGACAGTTTTAGCTTTAGAACTGATAACCACCTTCAAAGTATCACACAAGAGACCAAGTTCAGTCCCTCTTGACAGTGTTAACCGTGGATGCTCACTGCTTGATGAGTTGCTTGAACTGTTCGGGCTAGTGCATGAAGTAAGAATTTCGCTAGAGTAAAAGTCTCCACTCTCTTTCTGCTGGTCCTCAAGTTTCTCTTCATGCTCAGCTCTGTTTTTGTTTGCTGCACCTTGACAAACGTCTTTCTTGCAGCACTGACTAGCCTGGGAAAGTGCATCTCTCTTTTTTCCTCTCTCACCACCAGCAGCAAATTTAGCAGTAGCAAAAGCTTTGGAATTCGAAATAGCTTCAGAACCAACTTGGACTTCAGGAGCTAAATTAATAACTTCAGAATCTGGGGAAGTTCCCAAATCTCTACAAGTATTCTCAAGTGTTGATCCCTGTGCTCCAACTTCTACATGAGAGGGAACCACGATATAATCCCGATAAGTATCTCCAGATAATTTCTCATGAACCACCATGTTGTCCAAGTCTTCATGTGCAAGATGAGCATCCACAACAGCAGTGTATGATGTCTCCTCTAGCTTATTGTCAAAAATCTGAAGGTGCTTCTCAGACCTCTCTTCTTCCAATTTATCTTCATAAAAATCAATTAAATTTGGACGATGAAAGGCAGTTTTCTCGTCTGGCTCATTTGAAGACTTGCTAACACCAGGATCAGCAAATGCTGAGGTATCATTTCTACGTCGGACAAAAATGCAAGGAATATTTTGTCCAAAATCTTCCCCCATTTTAACTTTCAAGCGGATGCGATTTCCTGAAGCAGGGGGGTTTTCCCTGGACCTCCGTGAGCTTCCCCCAGCCTGACTTTTATTATGTTTTTTACTTCCTCGACGAGCCCTTGTTTTAGATGATCCATGAGCCTGACTTTGATCAGGTTCCAACACATTACCCAGTCCAAAGATTTGCGTAATGCTCCCAAATACACCCCAGGTAGAGATACGAGCAGGTTTTGAGAAAGAACTTCTCTTTTTTCTTACAGTATTAGTGAGGATTTGAATGACTCCACGTGATTTTGAGGCCTTGGTTTTGTTCCTAGACCTCCTTGAATGAAATATTTTCTTGCATGATTTGCGCTCTCGGCTGCTCTTTCGAGAAGATGATGAGCCAATGTCAAAAAAGTATTTTTCAGATGTATGAAAATGAGTGCCCTGGTCTATTCCTTCATCTTCTATCCCCCTAGAGCAGTCATCTACACTGCTAGAATCGATGGTTCCAAAAGCACCAATTCCAAAAGGAAGCAGTACACTTAATTTGTTAGAAGCTTCCTTCTCTAAATCACCAAAGCACTCTGACTGCAAAGAAAACAATTTCTCAGCAGAACAGTCGGGATCCATTTCAGGCAAACTTACATCTTTACCATTGATGCTTTGGTCTACAGGTATTGTTTGCGTGCAATTTTCCATCTTTACATAGGCTCGGAAATCAGTTTTTTCCTTGACAACCTCTGAGGTGCTCTCTGTTAAAGGCCCATCAACATTACCATAATCCTTTTGCCCATTCATCTGGACATAATCGCTTACTGAATCACATACTATCAGATTCTCCACAAGCCTTCGGCAAGTTTGCAAAGGAAATACTTTGATACATCTATGAGCACCACTTTGCATCTCATTATTTTCTGCGGAGAGATAATCAACCACCTCTTCTCCATTATGAATATTCTGCCAATTTTGACTAGTAATTAAATGATCAACATCTGATGATTTTTCAGGCATTTCATCATGGTGAGCTGATATCTCAGTGCACATATCCTTAGGTACAGGATCCCCATCCTTGGCTGCACCACTGTTAATATCTGAGCCATCGGTAAACTTAACGTCCAAAGAAGGAAAAGTCACTAAATCAGAGGTTGATGTACTGTCCGACGAAGACATTATATAGTTGTCTGGAATAGCCACTATCTTGTCTATGAGATCACCTTCCTTTTTCTCTATTTCTACGCATCCTTTTCCAGAACAAGAATTAACAGGCTTGGCAGCCTCATGACCGTCCAGCCTAATATTCTTTTCTACTGAATCAGTCATAGGCAAAAAATCTACAGACTTTTCCAATCCCCGACAAGCCAGAAATCGGTTGGTGGCAATAGTCCCTTCTCCAGCTAAGGAACCCACCTCCACTCCCACAACCTCCATCATACTACTGAAAGAGGGACAACAGAAAGCACGATCATCATTCTTATCATCTTGTCGCCCAAACTTCCTCAGTTGACATGAAACAGACAGCATTCCGCAATTCATAGAAGATGATATTTGGCTGCGATTATCTCTTTCTACCGTATCAACAGTTGTCTGTTCCATATCCACCTTAATGGTTTCAACCGAAGCAATATCTTTTTCTTGCTTGTACTGTTTGACATCATTTTCATGTGAAGCATCCCCTAACATGTATTCTGCAGGCATTTCAAAACCTGGTAAGGCTATTATTATGTCACAGTTATGAGAACCTATAGTAGCTGCAGCATCAGATTTCTCTTCCACAACTTCTTGCGCACTGATTTCCATACCATTCATCTGCCTATCCTGTCGACTGCAATATGTAGTCATCAATTCTGAAGACCTCTCACAGTTCTCCAGCTCATCATTCTTACCTGAAGAACTTACCTTTTCCACAGACAATTCATCATCAGTTTCCACGTTGTCATAATCAGTTCCCTGTTGCCTCCCATCAGTAAAATAACCCCCGTTAAGCCCACATTTATCCTCCAACCCTTTCCCCACCACCAAATCAACCACACTTTGACTCTCACCAGCCAACACAACACTCGTGTCAACAAATGCAGTTTCCAAAACTTCAGAGATCTCAACACAATCAGCATTACCACTTTGAGCTAACTCTGAATGCCCATCACTCACACCGCAGGCGCCCACACTACAATCCGTAAGATTGCAACTACCATCCAGACACGGCAAAGCCTCGAGATGAGGATCCCAGCAAACTTCTGAGCAACATTCTTGGTCAGAGACAGCCTGAAACAAAGGTTTGTGGACCTTAACAGAATTCTCACACGAACTCATCAATGCTCCGACTTTCGTCTAACAAATTAAGGATTACCTATTACATAAAGCAAAACAAAATTGCCAATTTCGCACCAACCCAACACAATGTGCGACCCTAATCACCAAAAATCAATTGAAACCTACCCTCCGATTAATCCACCACATTGAGACCAAACGCAAGAAGCAACATACCTGGGTCAAAACTAACAGAGAAGACCCTAGAATCCACACACACCATGAGGAATCAATAATGGTCTTCTTTCCAAATTGGAAAATCTATTCTGTTTTCCTTAATCGCGTCGTCTAAAGAAGAAGAAGAAACCGAAACATGAGAAGGAAATGTGTTTTTTCTTCTCATTGAAAATATTAACGTAAATTGGTGGGAATTGTTTCAAAGGCCCACGTCACAGTGGTACGTAGGAGGAGTAAAACTAACTCCTCCTGGGGCTTTTGGCCCCTTCTTGCCACGTGGCACGTATTACAACCGTTTTTTATTTTATTTGTTGCCTTTATTTTAGTGCCCACGTCAAGACAAGATTACTTAATATATGGACTAAATTTAATTAATTGGATGCTGATTGGACTGTGTTTAATTACAATGATTGAATTGATGGATAGCCTTCTAGACGTCATTTTTGCGTTAGCAGAGCTTGAGTGAAACTCGTCGGTTTTAATTGGATAGTATGGTTTGTCATTTCGACTAGTTAAGGAACTACTTAGCAATATATACAGTAGGTACTACCTACATTTTCTCATACATATATATCGCTCACTATTTAATAAATGATTTGTATAAAAATGTCTCTATATTCCTTATAATTGATGTCTTACAAAATGAAAGCATTTGATATGTTTAAGGGACATATAATTTTACTTATTTTTTTGTTACGATTTTAACGATTATCTTTTTTAAATAAAAATCAAAAACTCGTTTAATTGTTAATGTTATTGTAATTATATTTTTATTACGGGTAATAATTAAATATTAGATAAATTTAAATATAAATTAAATTTATAAATTAATAAAGTAAATAATTTTATTTTAATATATTTTATATTATATTT
>JAOTIZ010000002.1:7467655-7490310 GCA_027123425.1 Erythroxylum panamense | reverse complement strand
AAAATTATTTATGCATATAAATATTATTTAAAGTATATTAAACAATATGCAAAGCATAATATATTAATTATTATATAATTTTAAATTATATGAAACATAAATGAAAAATATCTATCATAATCTTCTAGAGAAGATGAGTTTACAAGATAAACGTGAATATAAATTTATGGGTATTGTGAGAATTACGTGTAAAACATAAGGGAAAAAGGAACTAAAAATAGGCTCATTAATTAATCTAAAAAAATCTACCTAAAAAATTTATTTGGAGCTTTTCTGAGAAGTTTCAAATTTAAACTTCTTAAAATGCTGTATATTGACTGTCAAAAAAATCATATATATTAAAAGTAATTTTTTAATTTACACTCAAGCACTTATTTTTCTTTTAAAAGACTTTTGTAGTGAAAAAAATTACTTACAAATTTTTCAAAATTTCATCAAAACAGATATTAAAACTACTTATTACTGAACTTTTTAAAATTCATCACCTCATTGAATTTTTTATTAGGTGTTGTTGTGCTAAATTTTCCATGAAAATGTGTTGACATTTGAATCTCTGTCAATGAGAAATTTCAAAGTTTTTGAACCTTTTTTAAATTTCAAACTAATTCGGTCGAGTTTGAATTTTGAACTTAAATTTAAATTTCTAATTAATTTTGTGTTGTGTGTGGTTGAATTTGGGCCAAAGTATAAACTTTATCCATATTACACTAATACCCTTGTTAAAATTTATATTTCTTTTACAAGTAAAAGGAAGAGATGCGCATGCCTGAATCTCTGGTACAACCACCACACGCAATCAATGCCAAAAAATTAAAAAGAAAAAATGGTTAATTATTTATTTATTTATTTGAATTTTTAATATATATAATATTTATTTATTTGAATTTAAATAAAATAAAATAAACACACAAAATAAAATAAAATAAAAATTATTAAACTACATATTTAATCGGACGATTCGTAGTGTAGAGTCTGTAGACAAGTCACAAGAGCATATGTGTCTTTTACTTTATCTGACTCCGCCACATGTGGTGGTCAGTTTGGTATGCCCCACCACTACAACCATCCATCTACTCTTCTTTGGTTTCCGAGAAAGCAATTCCAGTCCTGTTTCCAAACACTCCCCTTATCCCTTCCCTTATCCTACGCACCCCCGCGCATTCTAGTTGCCTTTATTACCAGTCGCCATTACACGTGTCTTATGATTGCGGCTTCCACGTGGCTCTGTCTCTTGTCCTGTCCCCTAATTAAGTCTCCTTATCTAGGGCTTGTCTTTCTCTTTACCAATTTTCTTCTGATACTTCTTGTTTTTGAAGTAGTACTACTACTGAGTCGGGTCGAGTTGAGTTGAGTTGAGTTGAGTTGAGTTGTGTTTATCGTTGTTCAATTAGCCAGATGGGGTCCATCCCCGATCCAGGCGAGTTAACTGGGTTGACTCAGCCGAGTTTCGACGACTTCCAACGCCAGGCCTCTCTGATGACCAGCTGCACTCTCCTGTGGAAAGAGCTCTCTGATCACTTCACCTCTCTCGAGCAAAACCTCTTGAAAAAGTCTGAAGCCATCAGGGCCAAACTCCAAACCCTAGACCACCAGACCAAGGCCTCTCTTGACTCCCTCAAGAAGCGCGAGGTCACTATCGACGGCAGCGTAGAGATCGCAATCGACCGCCTTGACGACCGCAAGGAGGCAGCTCTCAAGTCTCTGGAGGATGCGGTGGACTCCGAAAGCCCCGATGGCGAGGTCGACGACGACGACGGCTTGTTGCTGATTCTCAAATCCTTGTGCTTGAAAATGGAGGCCTTGAAGTTCTGGAAGCTTGTGATCACTAAGAAGAAGGAACTTGACTCGTTGAGGAAACAGATTCCGTTGGCTTTGGTGGAGTGTGTGGATCCAGCGAAATTTGTCCTGGAATCCATCTCGGAGGTGTTTCCGGTGGACAAGAGAGACGAGAAAGGGAAGGATTTCGGGTGGGCTTGTGTTGTGATGCTCGAGAGCTTGATTCCGGTTATGGTGGACCCTGTGATTGGGAAGGCGAGGCTGTTGGTGACGCCGAGCGTGAAGAAGAGAGCAAAGGAGATCGCAGAGACGTGGAAGAGGAGCTTGGAGGAGAGGGGCGGGATTGAGAATGTGAAGACTCCTGATGTGCATACTTTCCTGCAGCATTTGGTTACTTTTGGGATTGTGAAGGAGGAGGATGTTGATTTGTATAGGAAACTTGTTGTTGGGTCTGCTTGGCGTAAGCAGATGCCTAAACTTGCTGTCTCTCTGGGCCTTGGTGATCAAATGCCTGGTACTGTCACTCAGTCAAATCTTTTTATGATTCTGAATTTATTCTCTGGAGTTTACTAGCTTGCATAATTGCTTTCTGTTGCAAAAAAGATTGAAGGTTTTGGTTACATTTTAGTTTATCCCCTAACCTGGAGAGTAGAGGGAATGTGAAGTTAAAGTCTTTATACGAGTAAGTAGTACAAGGGGTGCAGGACAATGGATCCCAGCATGCTAGTTTGGATGCTTTTGGACATATACTTGGTGGCTTGTTTGATGACTGAAAAATGGTCACTTGTGAAAAGTTGTAGATCAGGTATTAATGAGTGTGTTTTGTGATCGACTCTCTTACATAAGACGATTCCTAAAATAAAAAGAAAATATTAAAAGTTTGTTTCTTGCTTTGACCTGTTAAAAGACGTCTGAAGAAGTAACATGGATTTATCTAATATAATTTATCTCATGTTGAGTGCTGCTTTCCAGAAACTTGTTTATCTGCTTAAAAATTAGCATATAGTTTGGGGCTTGGCAACAACCTCACTGATGTGCAGGAATTTTTGAACTCACACAGTGGCCTTTTCCTAATTTCTTTTTGTTAGTGAAACTGCGCAATGTAGTACCAACAATTGCTGATCTATATTATAGCTTGTACGACTTTTGCAAGAAAATGCCTATATTTTGTTCCATACGCATCACTGGTGTTCCCTTTTCATATTGAGTTATTAAGACTATTCTATATGTATCTTAGTTATTTTATTAACATCTAAAAGTATTATTGCCATCTGGGTCAATCCCTCTAATGACAACGCTGCTTTTATTACTATTTTGATGGGTTTAGGCTTTTCTTTGAACAGATATGATTGAAGAATTAATTAGTAAGGGACAGCAGCTTGATGCAGTGCATTTTACATATGAGGTTGGCCTTGTGGACAAATTCCCTCCAGTGCCATTACTGAAGTCTTTCTTGAAGAATGCAAAGAAGGCTGCGGCTTCTATAACAGAGGATCCTGACAATACTTGTCGTGCTACGGTATTGATTAATTCTTCTGTCTTCTTAATGTTGAAGTTTTAAAACATAGTTGATATTCGGGTTAGGAGCGGAGTCCTTGTGTCTTGATGAGATGTTTGATGTTGGACTTTCCTCCAGGTTGATGTCCATTTATATTTTACAATTCGAATAGTAATATACTAAACACTCCTTTTTGCAGTCAATATTTTATATATTGAAGTCAACCTTGTAAAATATTGAATGCTATAATTTGGTTTTTTAATCTGCCATTTGGCACTCGCAAAGATTTCTCAAATGACAGTACCTTAAGATGCAGAGGAGTTAATTTCTAACTTTTTAGCGAGACAGTTCAAGTATTTGTTTGGAAGTGCTTATTAATGGAAAATGCTTACCCTGTGATATTCGAAGCATGCTTTTAGAGAAAACCTATTTCCAATATTGACATTAGCCATCTCAAAGGGACAATTGTATTTAGATTTGTCAGTGAACCTTGTGCTGACAAATCTATTGCCTTTTTTTCACAGTATCAACGCGTTCATTACCCAAGATCTTTAGTGTTAGTTTAGTTCCATATATATCATTAATTTGTTGGGGGATTAGTTCTGCTTCTCGACTAATTACACATTGTTTGTCATTTGTTATGTAGCATCTAGCTGTTCGGAAGGAGCAGTCTGCACTACGGGCTGTAATCAAATGCATTGAAGAGTATAAATTGGAGGCTGATTTCCCCCCAGAAAACCTCAAGAAACGACTTGAACAGCTGGAGAAAGCCAAGATAGAGAAGAAAAAGCCCGCTGCGATCCCTGCAAACAAGAGAACTCGTGCCAGCAATGTTGGTCCAATGCCTCCTGCTAAAGCTGGTCGCTTGACAAACGCATATGTATCATCTTTCCCTTCACCTCCAGTATTTGTCAGGTCTCCTTCACACACCAAATATCCCACCGGAGTACCAGCATATCCTTCCCCACCAGCAGTTTACGGAAGCAGGAGCCCACCATCTCCATATGCCTACTCACCAGAGGTTGCTCCCCCCGCCATTGCTGGAACATATCCTGCAGCACCTTTGAGTTATCCTGCATACGGCGCCTATGGCAATGGTTTTGCACCAGCTTATCAGCAGGCTTACTACCGATAGATGTTGACTACCTCTTGAAGATGGTTAACTACTGATGTGATATGATGACCCGAAAACTCATTTCCCTTGCAACTGGTTTGTTTGTAATCACTAACTCTGTTAATCTTAGCAATGTGTGTTAATTATAACTGTTCTTGCTTTGCCATGGTAAGAAGTTGTATTTCTAATGTTGATCAAACTCTAGCTCTAGGTGATTGTGAAAAGTAATCATGATGGAAGCATAACAATGTCAATGGACTAAAGCATCGCTGTCTGTTTCTAGGATTACTTGTAGAAAAGTTTACTTATTGGTCTGCTTTGAATTATTACTTGTTCAGTGTGTGTGATGGCCGTCTGAATCAAACCACCGCTCTGTGTTTTATGAAATTCATACTGTAGTCCATCAAGTCAAAACAGGAAGGTTGTTATTGGATTCCATTTGAGCCCCACCCACCTTCTTGTTCCTAAGGTCTTTAGCTTTGATGATTGGTGTGTAGATGTGGACCTGTGTCCAGTAGGCACACACTTTGTCTGTTCCAATTAGAATAGAGACGTAACTGTGGGCTAATTGGTTAGGTTCGAGGGTCTTTCCCCCTTTTTGTCCACAACTGGCTTGACTTTTTGTACATTTGGTATAGGGTGGAAGACACGAGATTTGGTGTGGATTAAGTAATTTTTAATTTTTTATAAAAATATGTAAAATGAATATTATATATGAATTAGTTCAATGTTGTTGATATGATGTATTAATTTTTTAAATTTGATTTGAACTTAATTAAATATGAATTGAACTAATAATTTAGAATCATCATCATCATCATCATCATCATCATCACCCAGTCTGAAATTTCGCAATGAAGCAGGGTCTGAGGAGGTCCGATAGTACGCAGCCTTACCCCTACATAGTAGAGAGGCTGTTTCTGATAGACCCGCATGCAAATGAAACAATATAATAATGATGCGGTATACAGAAACAATAAAAAGAAAATGAGGGAATACCTGAAGGAGGAAAGATTTGCGAGAACCTAGTATTATATAAAGTTCATCCCTCTTTGTCACTCACCAAATAAAGGGATTGGGTAACTGGAACAGTTAATCCTTTACTCTTATCCGATTACGCTAAACTTTTCTATTTTGAACAACTACCTCATTAAGGGTTAGCTCTGACATATCCGCCTTGATCACTTCCCGTCAATTCTTGTACGGCCTCCCTCTCCTCCTCTTATAGTCACCAAGTGTTATGCCCTCACAACTCCGTACCGGAGCATCGGAAGACCTCCTCCGCACATGTCCAAACCACCGAAGTCTAGTCTCTCTCAACTTGTCTGCAAAGCTGGCTACCCTAGTCTCTTATAGTCACTAAATATTAAATAAAAATGAACAATACGTGGATTAATTATGCTTTCCTCGTACGGTTTCACAAAGCTTACAAATGTATACTGTCCCCACAGATGTTGTTTCGTCTTCTCTGGAGCCAAATTCTGCACAAGAAACTCACTCAAATTATCTTCTCTACAGTCTTTGAATTTCTCAAAGACAAGGTTCATCAGGTTCAGTCACTGGTGACAGTCCTCACCTCGCCAGTTCAAACCCAATCCGAGTCAACGTCTGCTGCCTTAGACAGCTCGGGAGCTATGATCTAGGAAATTATAGTCGCTGCTTCTTCAATGTTGTTCAGTTTTCAGTAGATGTGTATTCATGGCAATTCAGGCAACAACAATATTACTCATGAATTGGACCAGTCTTGTGGTAAGACTACTCAAGATCCTGAGTTGTGACAACAGACGTTCTCCGCCAATACATCAGGTAAAATCGATCAAGATAAAGAGCAGAGCTTTTTCTCTTCTGAAACTTTCAGAGTGGCATGGTGAGAACTATATAAGTAACTGCAACAACAATAGGGGTGTCCTTGTCATAATAAGGATGAGAGGAGAGAATTTTTTTCAAGGAAACAACAATATGATTGAAAGGTTACGAGAGAAATCAATGAAGAACTACGATATAATTGAAGCTGATGCAGAGGATTTACTAGCTCAATTCGCAAACTATTGCCAAGTTTGTGGGAAAGGGTTTAAGCGTGACGCAAATTTGATCAGGATTTGCATGCAGAGATCGCGGCGATGAATATAAAACTAGTGCGGCTTTGAGCAACCCCCTGAAGAACAGCAACAATGGTGCAATGGGGGACAATGCCGAGGAAATACTCTTGCCCACAGGGGGGATGTAGATGGAACCATAAACATGCCAAGTTTCAGCCATTGAAGCCCGTCATATGTGTGAAGAATCATTGCAGAAAGGAGTCATTGGCCTAAAATATGTATGTGTGAGAGTTGTTTTATTTAAAATTAATTAATTAAATTTTATAAAATTATAAGATATTATTTCATTACATTTGATACTTCAAGACTAAAGTTATATTTATAAAAAATTAAAAATTAAAGTATTTAATTACTAAATTTTAAACTTTATACAAATAAGAATCAACATATTTAATTTATAAGATAGTTGTTTTCGTGATTCGAATACGTGACTTTTTAGTTATAAATTAGTAATTTCAAAAATCTCCCTCTTAATATATATATATTAATTGAGACAAACTTTTAGATATGTCTTAAAATTATAAAAATCTACAGTAGAGAATCCCCTAAACTGCACTACAAAAACCACAAGAGTGTTCACATATCCCAAGCCAGTATTGATGCCAATAGCGGTGAATACATGATTGGCACCTGTTGAAATGATAATAATAAAAAAAGTCTCAAAGTCATTACCTTAATTTATTTATTATAAAAGTGTCTGAAATTACCCATGTTAATGTGTTAAACAAAATGATTTAGCTCAAGGCACACATACATATATAGATAGATAAGCATGCATGAAGGTTTTCAGTATTCGACTACCGTACAAACCATAGCAGAAGCTAACATAACATTAGTTCTCTAGTGCACCATCCTGATCACAAGGATTGCTGAGTAAATTAAATAAGACATAGGTTTAGGTGACACTTAATTGATAATAAACACACTAATTAGTAATTACGGATTGAGCAGCATCACTACATCCTCTCCTGTAAATTTGGCTGCATAGGCTGCACTCGGAAAGCGAAAGGCATCTGGGAGTTGTAGTCCCTCACACCTTGTTCTTGGTGACGATGGTGCCAACTTTCCATCTCTCTCACATTCTCCTCAATTACCATCTGCTTCCTTCTCTGAATACTCAACTCTTTCTCTTGCTGGATATTTGATATTTCATATATATAAGTTTTGTGTTAATTTTTGTTCGTGACTTCTAATTTGGTAATAGTCTTAAATAACAAATTCTTAGAAGTATAAAGCAATTATATTTCATGATCATCTGCTATATCTTGACTCGAAGCAAGTAGCAAACATATGTATAAGATGAAAAGAATACCAGAATGAAATGGAGGTGCTTATTCTCATCTTCCAAGATCTTGCCCTTAGAAGCATCAAGCAAGCAGATTAGCGTTAGTGGTTAGGCAAAGCAAATGTCTGTCTAATAAGAAACTGCAAGCCACTGTTTCTGAAAATCTGCAAGCTTTCTAAAATTTTCAGGAAAATATGTATGTATGCTTACATTTCTCTGCTTCATCATGAAGTACTCCATCTGTTATACAGAAAAAGGCTTAAATAGAATGGAAAAAATGGAAAAGAAAACTTTCTTTTTGTTAAATACCCCACAAAACAAAGAACTTCAATTTGTGGAGTTTCACCGAGAATAGTTATTACCTGCTTATCACGAACACTGGCAAGGCCAGTTTCAAGGGCCTCTTCTATGGCCATTAACTCCTTGTGGTTCAAAGAAGTGATATCCTCTCCATTCAGGTGCCTGTGAACATACAAGTTCACACATCTCTGAGAGAGAGAGAGAGGAAGAAGATGAAGAAGAAGAGTGAAAGAGAAAGAGAGATTTACCTGAGCTCAATTTGCATGCTATCGTTCTCTTTCTTGATCCTGTCAATCTCATTGCTGAGGTTCTGTGGGTTGTTTTTAGAGAATATTACACGAAGCAGTGAGCTATTGACATAAACATAAAAGAGTAGGGAACCCTAAGATTGGAAGCAAATAAGCAGATCTGTCCATATAGCTTGTATTTCTTGATGATTAATGATATAATATTCATCACAAAAGGAGATGTATATAGAAACCCTAGTGAAGCCTCTTTGAAGGCAGAAGAGACGAGATCTTGCCAGTGAACTTTTGGTTTTTCGACGATGCTTTTATATTTGCTTAAGAATTTTATATTATCGATCTATCAGTTTCTTCCAACTTTTGCAAATAAAAGGAAGAGCTTAAACAACATATAAATACCAGATCTGTCCACAGATGTTACAATTCAGGCCGTTTTCACTTTTATTTTCTAACAAAAAACAATAGGAAGAGCATCAAGAGAGAAAGAGAGAGAGAGAAAAGAAGTCCACATCCCATTTGTAGATCTGTTCATAGAATTCAGAGTTCATGTTTCTTTCATATTTTTAGCAAAAAAAAAAAGATAAATAAAGAAGAGGAAATCTTGTGTCACTTTGCATCGAGACACCCCAGATGCTTCAGTACAGAAAACATTGGACAAAAGGGCTGAAACAAAATCGAAGAAGAGAGAAACCCCACCTCATGCTTTGCATCCCACAACTTTTTACCAGACAGCTTATGATATCTATCCAGGAGATTAACCAACCTTCACCATCAAAAACAAACCAAAAAAAATTCCCAAAAGGAACTTGAGTTATGATTTATTGAAAAAGAGAAGGAAGAACTGAGAGAACACCCAAAGGGAAAGAAAGAGGAGGAAAACATATAAAAATATATACGTTGTAGAGGGGCTGCAGTATTCATGCATCTTCCCAGAACTGGCGAAGATAACAAGAGAAACTTGAGCATCACATAATACTGTGATCTCCTTAGCTTTCTTCATGATCCCGTTTCTCCTCTTAGAGTAGGTAACCTGCCTGTTGCTTAAGTTCTCAATCCTCTTGATCTCAATCTTGCCTCTCCCCATGATCTCTCAACAGACACCAAACACTTGTTTTTTTTTGCTTTTCCTCTTCTACTACTACTCTTACCTTTTCTCGTGTTTCAAATATAAATGTGGAGAGCAGATAAAAGGAAGATAAAGATGTTGAAGAGAGCAAAGTAACAGGGAAGCTTACTATTAAGGGTTTGAGGACACATAACTTTCCTTATGGTACAGAACAGAAGGGCATGTTTGTGGGTTATTGACAAAGCCAAGCCAACTGCTATTTTATCTGATGCTTGATTTAGCTTTAGTTGGTCTTGCTTCACCTTGTTAACCACCGGTCTTTTTTAATCTCCCTCCCTCCCCGTAGCCGGTAACAAGCTTGGCATTTAATCAGTAGATGAGCTTATTAGGTTTAGGGAGGTCTTAGTTGTGTGGACAACAATGGCAGCTAGGTTGAGTTTGATACGTTAAGAGAAAAAAGAGGAAAGGAACATGGAAGTGTGCATGTCGTACTAGGGAGACTAGGACAGGTGTCACGAAACATAGATATGTTGATGATGGTCATGTCTAGGGTTTTGGTGTGATGGAACTAAAGACACAATGTGGCATGATCATTACATAGAAAAACAACCTTAACCATCAAATCGAAATGCCCTTGCCTTGCCATGGTATTGTATCATATACATATACATATTAAATTGACAATGGGAGGAGTGGTGAGTGGGGGTGTGCGAGTGCGTGAAAAGGGAAAAGCGAACCCATGTTTTCTGATGTGCCCCATTGTCTAAGGAAAAGAATATGATTTTCAGAGTCAAAACTGTCAAGATCAATGAACAATCGAGATTGGATAGGGCATTGGGGCTACAACTATGAGTTGCCGTGGCTTAAACAGTAAAACCCTCCCTAACCCTAAACCCAACACCCCCAAGCCTACAAGGATGATGTGATGTGATGTGGTGATGGGGATGCAATTTGTTGCACACCGTATAATCATTTGATACTTCTTTGGAACTTGTTTTTGTTTCTTGTTGAGCATGTAAAGAACTGATGTCTCTCTCTCTCTCTCTCCAAGTCTCTCAAACCCAACATCTCCCTGTTTTCAGCTTCTCTCTTTTCTATATTAAAACAAGCTGGAACATGAAAACCACTTTGGACTCCACCAGGCATCTCTGGAACCTTGATCTTAACAACATACTACTGTTGCATGCCCTAATCAAAATTTTCTTCTCTAGACCATCGAATTACAAAGTAATCATCAATACATCAAAACATTAAGGTTAATTATTAATTCATCAAGAATTTATACTTATACCCAACTCATTAATGTAAACTCGTACTCGTTCTCAAGTTTAAGTTTCAAATAATCAAAGAACCGGCTTGGCATGCCTTTGGCTTTTTTATGTTTTTTACCTGCACCACTTTCCAGTAACAGGAAACTTTCGTTTTTCTCCATTTCCACCAACCTCTTGGTCCCTAGTTACTTTTCTAGCTCTTCGCCTGATCAGTTTAATGTAAAAGGGATTCTTGCAATCTGATACAATTTCTTCGACGAGCACATGTTCATCAATCCTATGTTGTACATTTAGATTTCAATACTTTAATAGTTAGTATATTGAAGCTCTAAGTAGTAAAAATTAATTTTCACCTAACTAATCACTTTTTAATTTAGATATTAGAGTCTAAACAGCAAATCAAATCACTTATTAAGAATGTGTCTTAGCTTTCTCTCTACTCTTTCCATTCTGATGTGGTGTGCTAGTACAAGATGTTTGATGAATAATTTCATATTGCGAGAAATAGCGGCTTAAACAAGTAAACTCCGTTCCATTATCACTTCACACCCTTTTGATTTGTTTATTAAACTGTCACTCAATCTGAGCAAAGAAATTAATCATCACCCTTGACACCTCCTTCTTTTCACATAATAAATAAATTCAAACTGCTTGAGAATAATCATCCATTATTGTTAAAAAATTCAATGCCCCACATAATGAGGGGGTTCTATAAGATCCCCATAAGTCACAGTGTACCAAATCAAAAATATTTGTGGCACGGCAATAATTCAAAGGAAACTTGTCTCATTTTTGTTTTATATTTTACACACTTCACACACCTTTTTCAAATTTTCAAGTTTACAATTACTACTCATATCAGGCAACAACTGAACAACTTTATAGGAAGGATGTCCCATGCGTTTGTGCCAAAGATCAATTTTATTTTCCACACTAGTCTGACATGCTGCTACTCTTCGAACCCCTTAATACAGGTAGAGCCCATCTTTCTGTTCGCCCGCTCCAATCAGCATCCTTGAAGTAAGATCATGTATCACACAAAGCTTATTAGTAAACAATACTGCACAGTCTTTATCATCTGTCAATTACGACACTAAAATTAAACTGCATTTCAATTCTGGAACATATAGAACATTTTTTAGTTTAAGGCCTCCTTTAAGAGTGATTGTTCCCTCTTTATTTGCAAGAACTTGTTCGCCATTTGGTAGCCTTACTGGACGGGCTTGCATCATTCGCAGATCACTTAGATTTCTTGAGCTCCCTGTCATATGGTTAGAAGCACCACTGTCTATAATCCACAAGATACAGCTTTTCTTACCAGTTATCTTTTCGGATTTGCTTGCCTTGTTGGTATTTAGCATGTCTATAAGCATTTGCCACTGCTCATTGTTAAGCCCAGTCAACGCATTGCTCCCAGATTTGCTACTTTACTCACTACATGTTGTTGTGATATGCGCAATATTTGCACGCACTGCCCCATTTCTCCCACGTCCATTTCTGCTATTGGTTCCTTTATTGCGTGCGCGTTCACCCCACCATTTTGGATACCCAATTAGTTGAAAGCATCCTTTCACATCATAGCCAGGTTTCCCACAGAGCGAGCACAAGAGTTGCTTTGTTTCAGTTTGCCCTTTATTCTTGGACCCTGTTTGCACTGGGAGTCCCATTATTGCTTCTCCCATTATTTCTCCTTTTTCTTTCTTCGTTTTGGTGATCATCTTCATCCTTTCTTCTTGTAACAAGGTTGCGTATACTCTATTGAGGGAAGGTAATGGGTCTGTTGCCAGAATATTAGATCGCACCGTCCCATATCCGATATCATCCAAACCCATAAGGAATTGATGTACTATCTCCTCTTCCGTTCTCTTTTCTAATCATGATCCAATGTCACACTTGCATCCCCCACACATGCACCTTGGAATTTGTTCGTAATTTGCCAACTCATCCCAAAGTGTTTTTAACTTTCCGTAGTATGTCACCATGGTTGTCCCTTGTTGCTTGCACTCAGCCAATTCAACCTTTAGCTGCTGTATTCTTGGTCCATTGACCAAAGAAACCCGCTCCTTCATGTCCTCTCAAAGGTCCTTTGCGTTCTCCACGTATGTGATGTTGGAGCGTAAGCTTGGCTCAACGGTGTTCAATATCTAAGAGACAAGCATTGATTGAACCATCCACCAGTCTTCCAATTCTGGCACATCCTCTAGTGGCTTCTGATAGGTTTCATCGAGAAATCCCCAATTCTGTCGAGCACGCAGTGAGATCTTCACCGCTTGTGCCCATTCTTCATAATTCTCCCCACGCAATTGCACTTGCATGATTACATTCCCAGGGTTATCGCTTGCACTCAAATCATAAGGTGATAGACCCTTTTTGGTACCATCCCCTTGGGTCTTCACATTTTCCTCTTTCTTAGAAATCTAACTTACTTCTGCCATTTCAGCAGAGGAGGTCTGCCAATACGCGATGT
The DNA here is from genome assembly GCA_027123425.1 of Erythroxylum panamense. NCBI lineage: Eukaryota > Viridiplantae > Streptophyta > Magnoliopsida > Malpighiales > Erythroxylaceae > Erythroxylum > Erythroxylum panamense. The sequence goes on along the minus strand of JAOTIZ010000002.1, from coordinate 7,477,189 downwards.
TTATCGGAGCTTAGAGTGACTATGATATCATGCTAAAGATATGTGGGCAAATTTGATTTTATTCATAACGTTTTGAGTCATATTTATACACAACACATTTCCTAACAAATTCAATTATCCACGCCCTATTCTTAGCAATCTACAATGATTACAGATATGCATACTAATTACAGATCAACGAGAAACATGAGGAGGATATACGCCCTTGATATAGTAAGGATATTGCAGGATATATAACAGATCCTCATCACATTAAAAGATGATGCAAAACATTCACTTACTAACTTTCACTCAAATTGTTTAAGTATTCACAAACCCAAAAAAAAACTTAAAAGTGATTGTGGAATTAATGGAAGAGAAAATTTATGTCTAAAAAGTATTTTAAATATGATACATTATATTTTAAGTTTATAAGTTTACTTAATTTATAATATTTTTAATTAAATATAAACATTTTAAACTATATAAATATAATTTACGGTCACCTCAACTCTTGTAGTTAATTTTGTTAATGCAAACCATAAGTTGAGCTTATTTACGTTCAAATAATTGGTAAAATTTTAATAAATAAAATATTTAATAATTTAAAACTTCAAAATTTTACAATTATCCTTGCATTAATTAGAATTTGGCAGTTTATTTTTTATGAGCATACTGATGTGGATAAGCACAACTATACATCAACCAAGCTAATACACAAATTAATAAAATTTAACTTTTTAAGTTATAATTACAATCATTGTAAATTTATAATATTTGATTGATATTTTTATTTTTAATTAGTCTATAAATAATAAAATTGAAACAAAATTTAAATTTAAATATAATTTAAAAATAAAGCTCAATCAATTTACTCTCCTTTTACCTCTTCAATTCATTAATTTTATGGTTTGAACTCAACCAACATCCTATACTCAGCTACAGCATCGCTAAGGCTATATTTGGTTGGACGTAAGATTTTTAATGAAATGTAATAATTTATAATGAAATGAAATATAAATGTACGTAATATTAGAAAACTGTTGTTTGGAGGGATGAAAAAGTTCATAATATAATATAGTGAAATATTGTTGGAAGAAGTATTTATAATGCAATATAGTAAAAAGTTGTTTATCATTTTATATTTCATCATAAACCTCCCAAATTGGAGGTTTCTCATTTTTACTGTTTATGATTAAATGAGATGTAATATGAAACCCTCTTCCATCTCATCCCATTCCATTCCATTATACCAACTTCTCAAATAATAATATTTCGTTCCATTAATAAACTTTAACCAAACAGAGCTTAAGGAGAGTATTTAATATTCAATAAAAATATATTTGTTTTAAGTTTTTACTTTTGTTTTTATTTTTATTTTGATTTCTTCCAATTTTTATAATTTGTTTCATTATTTTTTATTTTTCCTTTTGTCATTAAATACATATTATTTATTTATTTAATATTAATCAATAATTTAATATTTATTACTAGTTTAAATTATAAAATATAAAAATTAATATTTGATAACTATTTAATAAATATATTCTAAAATTTAAATATCTTTATACAGTACATAAATTCATTAATAATTTAAATATGTATTAATAAGTGGTATTAATTTAAAAATAAAAATTTACTTACTTAGTTATTTATTTAAATAAAATATAATAAAAATTAGTAATAAATATAATATATATCAAATTTAAAAGTATATTATTTAATTAATTTATATTTAAAATTTATTTAGTATTTATTTATTACCAATAATAAAATATAACTAAATTAATATTAAAGATTGAATATTTTTATTTTTATTGAAATAAATATAAACTAAATCTAAAATTACAGTAAAAATAGAAGTAAACAGAAAAAGATAATTGAAGTATTTAATTATTTAAATAAGGTGCTCATACCAATTTACTTAATAATTTAATTAATTCATTGTTTAAATGATAAGAGGTCAAATCTATATTACACTCTCTATTTTCTAAGTAAGATTTTTTTATGAAAGATAAATTTTTATTTTTAGGTTTGTACGGATTCAAGAGTCTAATCCCAAATGCGAAAACTAGCATATAAATGAGATTTGCAAATTAAACAGAGTAAACAATGTCATTAGTTTGCTTTTGACAAAGCAGACACTGATATTATTATTTAAAATTAACGTACATCTGCAATTCAAAATAATAAATCTAAAATTTAAATGATCTTTTAATTTTATCGACCTCCATTCTGAAATTGGTTTAAAAAATGATAGAGCATCCACATTTCAAGTCTTTGAAAACACGTGCCAGTTAGAAAATATCAAGTAAGCCCAAGACCTGAGTCATTAAGTCGGGCCAATTAGAAAACGGATCGGGTCTACTAAGACCCGCCTCTTTTTACCCTTTGCCCCTGCTCAAATTTTTTTCTCGGGAAAAGAAAACGCAGGAAAATTGAAACAGAGAGAAGTTTCACCTTTTAATTATCCAATTAAACCCATCAAAACTGTTTCGGCCTCCCGCCCAGCTCTACGCCTCGCACGCTTCTATCCGAATGATGCCTCAATACACCAAACTATCATCTCGCCCTCTTCTCCATTAGGGTTTTCGTTCTCTGACTCTCTGATTGTCGAATTCTCGATTAGTGTGACCTGGAATTGTGAGCCTTTTCAATGGACGAAAGCAGTGCCGGTGACGGAAGCGGCACCGGAGCAGAGCCATCATCGTCTACTAGGTTAATGCCGTCGTACGTGAAAGTAGGTGACCGGCAAATATTCACCGTGGAGCTTCGACCCGGAGAGACGACGTTTGTGTCTTGGAAGAAGCTCATCAAAGACGCTAATAAGGTCAGTAGTGGATCCGTACACGCCCCGGACCCACCTCCCGTCAACGCCCACCCCAACCTCGAGTCTCGCATCGCCCCTGTAAGCCTCTCTAATCTGACACTATGCATATTTGTATTAGCCAGAGCATGTGCCTTGGTTTGACTTAATTGTGGAATGACTTACGATTTCGTCGAGAAATTTGTTAGTTGAATTGTTCCTGAAAGATGTTACTGCTGTTGTTTGACGCTGAATTGGACGGCACTTATGAATTAGCAAGTTGTTTTTTTTACTGCTTATTAAATGTAGGAACTTGAGGGGATTTTGCCGGAAGCTGGGAAAAATTTATATTGATCCAGTTTAGTTTTGTCCAGTATAGAATGATTAATTGTGCTTGACATTCTTTAGGGACAGTTGGCTGAAAAAGAAGCTAAGGATGCACCTCCTCCAAATCGTTTCAGTGCTGTGATTGAGAAGATTGAACGACTTTATGGGGTATGTTTATTGTTTTGCTTGACATTGTATCCTTTTTTGTCTCGATGTTCATTATGCATTCATGTATAAGTTGGACATGAATATGAGAAATATGATAGCTTAACGTGTTCTATTTCTAGGCTAAGGATAGTAGTGACGAGGAGGATCTAAAGGATATTCCAGATGATGACCAGTATGATACAGAAGACTCTTTCATCGATGATGCCGAGCTGGTTGGTAATCTTATTTGTTTGTTTCATCTTTTGGAGTTGCTTGTTCGATGGAAATCCTTTCATGTAAATTGAAATAGTGAATTTGGATGTTGAAGTGGTTTTATTTTGTTCATCAAATTAATGTTTTCTGCAGGATGAATATTTTGAAGTTGATAATTCAGCAATAAAACATGACGGGTTCTTCGTTAATCGGGGAAAGCTTGAACGCATGTGAGTTTTCTTTCACCCTTTTCTGCTGATCACAGATTCATAACATGCTTTATCACATTGTCACTGGATGGTCATTGGTTAGCCCTTGGACTTGTACCAATAGAATGACATCGTCTTTCTATGGTTTTAGTTTTTCAGTCATGCTCTCTATATACTCTATTGAGATAGAGTGACATTCAAATGCTTGAGAAAAAACTTCGCTGCAGTCACTTTTCATCGTAAACACTATAACTGAAAGATTGGTGTATTTGCTGCCACAGACATACAATAGCATTAGAGATCTGTGTTTTCCATATGAACAAAGAACAGAGAATCTTTGTGCATAGAATGTACAACTGCATCTTCTTGATTTTGTTATCCATTGGTTCACAAATTTACAAGCTGTGGATTTCAACATAGTATTGATGGAATTGTGTCTCAACCATCTAAATTTTTCCGTTAGTGAACAAAACCCGGACTATCTCATATGAGACCTCATTGACTGCCTAATTCGGTACAAAACTAGATTTAGTAATAATTAAGCTGAGCAGATTAAGTTTCCATGTTGCTATTTTTGATATTTAACAATATTCTTGAAGTTAGATGTTCGATGTGTAAGGGCAAGTGATGTTGTATTTCTATTTTCATCCGTGGGACTTCAAGACAGTAATCAACGACATGTCATCTTTGTATTTAGTGTATGTAAATGTTGTTCATGTAACTTATACTTTTTTTTTGCACTGCTGGAATTGTATATGTTTGTTATCGTTAGAGCTTAATATCCAATTTGTATCATGGTGTTTATGCTGCCTCCTTAGTGAATGAAGCTATACTTCTGATTTAATTTCAGCAAGAACTCATTATTTTAGGCAGTTGCATTTTTTTGTTAGTTTTTGTTTCCTATCTAATCTTCTTTTTTCTTTTTTGCAAGAAGTGAACCTAATGTTGTTCCTACTCACCAACCAAAGAAGAGGCGAAGGAAAGATATGGTAAAGGCTGCTGGCGAGAATGATGACGGTCAAATGTTATCGAATAAGCAGGCCAAGCTGGGCAAGATTGCAGCTGGTAAGCCAGCATCAACCCCTGGAAAGAGTGCAACTATTCTATCTCAAAATGTGGTTGTCACCAGTGAACATCATGAGGATATGAAATATCAGGGTCCATCAAGTGCACCTGGAATTTCTTCTAAAAAGAAATCTGTTGATGCTAAAATGAGTCCATCTTCAATTATGAAAGCTTCAAATGGTGATGGTTCTATATCCCTGGCAGAAGTAAAGGAAATTGAAAAGTCAAAAGCAGGAGGCCTCCAAGTAAAGAACCACACTGACAAGTCAAAAGATGCAAGTGAATTTCCTGATTCTTCGTATCATTCATGTCTTGAGAAAATTGATCATGAGCAATTAATGTCATCATCTGCAAGACCTGCAAATTTTGATGAAGTTGAACCGTCGATACGTTCAAAAGAGAAAAATGGCATCCGAGAATTGCCTGACCTTAATCTTCCTGACAGCAGGATTTCCATGCAGACCACAGTAAGCATTATTTTGCTTACGTATAGGCCGTTTCAGAACATATTTTTCAACACAAAAGTCACTTTTCAGATTTATTTGTGTGATTAATATTTTAAAAGATCTGTTGCTACTGTGGAGGAGGAATACGATACTAGGTTTCGATCTTTGGCTCATTTCTTTGGACACACTGTTTCTAATGTGGTAAAAGAAGACCCTAGTCTGCCTGCATGAGCAGCAAAACTTTTCTTTGTGAACCACACATACAGAATGTCCAGGCACCAGGAGTTCTAAATTTTTTATGCAGAAATCACTTTGAGTAGCACTACAGCAGATATGAAACTTTTAGAAGCCTGATTTTGGATATAAATCACGTCAAGTTCATGTGGAATTATCCTCATGTTATGTCAAACATTTACTGAAATGGGTGTTTATCCCCTGCTTTAGTTATGCATCTGAAATACACTATTATACATAATATGCTGCCAATAGCACAGTTGATTTTGATACATTTGGTTATAAGTTTCCTATTATGCAAATAGTAGCTTTTGTTTCTGGTCTTATTCCTCTATCATTGTAATGTTGATTCTGGAAGCAATATTTTGCAGAAGAATTCTCACATCCACAAACGAGATGGTTCGTTTGTTAGGCCCAAGAGTTCAATGCTTGAAAAGTCTATTAGAGAGTTAGAGAAGATGGTTGCTGAGTGTAAGCTAGAAATTCTTTCACCTTCATTCCTCCTAATTTGAACGTGGAAAAGTTCCATGCACGTTGAAATTTTTGTTCTTTTAACAAACATGGCAGCAAGGATACATGGAATGGAAAACCAAGAAGCTGATACTTCCTCTCAAGCAATTAAGAGGAGATTGCCCAGAGAAGTAAAGCTGAAGCTTGCTAAAGTTGCGAGACTAGCGGTTTGTTACGTTTATATATTTGGTGTAGCTGTACCTGAAATGTGTATGCAAAATGTAAGAGTTTTGTTTTCTAACGGTTCAGCAGGCAAGCCAAGGGAAAATATCAAAGGAGTTAATCAATCGCCTTATGAACAGCCTTGGTCACTTAATACAGCTTAGAACGCTGAAGGTATCATTTTTCATTGACAGTGGAGATATGGGACTTGGATGCCGTTGCTTTTGCTTTCCCTAGTTAATTTCATGTCAATTATTATGTGATGATGCTTCATTTTCTTCTTACACAAAATTTTTAATATTGGCCATTCTTTTGAGTCTTTTGGATAACACATTAGGCTTACAATTTTGAACCATTTCCAATGGGATCTTCTTGTAATAAGTCCCATGAATTTGGTCATTCTATAATAAGTTTGAACATATCAGGTATATAATCAATAATGGTTTGTGTGGTAAACAGTTTGATAGCTGGGTGGTTTTTTTATATAACTATAATCGATAAGGCTTACAGATCTGTGTTTTGACTATGCAACTAGGCCACTTCCTTCGTGAACATTTTGAAGTGATAGTGTTGGTCCACTGTGCCCTTTTGTTACTCTTGAGAATTTTTATGGTCTTAACAAAACGTAGAAAATGCTTTGTTTCTTCCTTTTCTTCGAACTTTGAGCCTTTTCTTTCTAGGACAAGTAATACTGATTCAGTCTATGTTTAAGTTTGCAAAATTAAGCTATGCTTATGCCATTAATTGTTAAATTACTATGAATTACGGTTATTAGTTTTTTTTTTCCATGTCCATAATTTTTATACTTAATTGCAAGTGGATGTAAGTGGAAGATGCTCACATGGCTACTTTTTTAAAGTTCTTAACATTAACATGACATAATCTACTGTTGTGGCAGAGAAACCTGAAAGTCATGATTAGCATGGGATTGTCGGCAAAACAGGAAAAAGATGATAGGTTTCGACAGATTAAGAAGGAAGTTGCTGAGATAGTTAAGACTCGTGTCCCCACTTTGGAGTCCAAGGTTTGCTTCTGGAATTCTATTTCTGTTTTTGTTTGACACCTTTAGTACCACTCTTTTTCTCCTTGTGGAGTGAATTTGAAGTCATTGATTGGTAGGGCCTTCCTTTTGCCTAGGGATTTTTTATTACAAAGTCTTTGTCCCAGTCAATTGGTTAGGTTAAATCACTGTCCCACCTCTTTCATTGCTAGTTCTCCCCTCTTTTCTATTAGGTGCGTACTAGGTTGAAAGCTGTTTTTCTCTCAATCTCAGTCTGTGAGTCCTATGTATTTTTGTTACGTGATGATTTATAGCACTCCAGATTGGTTATTTTCTACAATAGCACATAAATGAATTCATTTCTTTTCAAAACATAGAATATGAGTCCATGATCACATATTTGATACATCTCAGTAGAAAAATTGAAGTATAGGTGTTCCGGGTTGGTGCAATATATCAGATCGACTGTGGAAGTCTACATTTTCACAGCGCAAATGTTAAATTCAGTATTGCATATCTCAGGCATTTGAGCAGCAAGCTAGAGCATCTGTTGGCTCTCAGGGAAATGGTGCTGAAGAAAAAAGAGCTCTCAAAAAGAAGTTTAGCATGGATGCAGTGTTGGAGGACAAAATCTGTGATCTATATGACCTCTTTGTTGATGTACAGCTTGAAATGCCCTTTCTGAAGTTTTTATTTTTTTTCTCTTGTTCATTTTTGCCCCTATATGATAGCGTTATTTGTTCCTGCCTTTTGTGATTCTAGGGACTGGATGAAGATGCAGGTCCACAAGTCAGGAAGTTGTATGTCGAGGTTGTTCTTTATAACCATATACTTATTGCTTCTTGTTTAATTGAATTAAATGGCTATCTTGCTGCTATGAAATTTCTGTAAATAATGGATGTATTGTTTGCAAGCTTTAACATATGGTCTAGCCATTTGTTTTTCTTTTCTTTTACCTCCCTTTCAACTACCCTGGTTCCATTTGAATAAATATTTTGGATTCTAGGTTTTGTCTTGATACCTTGTGTTAAATTGGTTGTTTTATTTCCAACTTGCCTAATGTGCTTTTGTAACTTGAATTACATCCATGATTCAGCTTGCAGAATTGTGGCCAAGTGGTTTCATGGACAATCATGGGATCAAACGTGCAATTTGTAGGGCGAAAGAGAGACGCAGGGCCATTTATAGCAGACATAAGGTAAATATGTGTGTACAAATTTCTTATTTTGGCAAATTTCTCATTATGGGCCTTCTGTTCTCATCACTACCTTAGTGGCCATGCATCTCCTACTTTCTTCAGGGATCTTGCATTACAGGGACTTTAACGTGCTTCTCTATTCTGTTTTGATATATGATTATAGGATCAAGATAAAATCAATAGGAAAAAGATGACGGTGCCTAAAACAGAGGATGCTGTTCGAGGTGATGCAGGTTCAGTTGTACAGCCACAATACGCAAAAGAGAGGTTGACTACTGATACGGGAGGTCCCATTTTGGCTTTAGCTAGCAAACCTTCTACAAATTCAAATACGTCAGCTGTTTGGTTGCCGAGTTCGTCAGCGAATGCTCCTAACACGGAAAAACCTAGACTGGAGAAACCAAAAGCAAGTTTAAATAATAATTCCATGGATGAGGGGAAGATGGTAGGCAATGGTGCTTTGACGAAGAAAAAGTTTAAGAGGAAGCCAGAACAGGAATTAGATGAAAGTCTTTTGGAGAGGGTGCAACCTCAATCCAGTGAAGAAAGACAAAAAGCCCCAACGAAGCAGCCTTCAGGGGTTACCCAAAAGTTAAACCTTCAGTTGGCTGCAACTACGCCTGCACCTGAACCTGCACCTGCACCTTCAAGCTTCCAACAATCTTAGTATAATTCAAGTAGATGAAAGTTTAACTCACGATAGTAATTTTATGTAACACAGGGGTCTCCGTATTGCTTTTATTTCATCTTAATTTTAGGAAGGGGTTCATTCTTTTTTCTTCTGACTAGCTGATTGAATGCTGCTATTTTTGTAATTAAATGCGGTCGCATGCATGGTTTATCTGTGGAATTTAAATAAGAGAGCAGCGTAATGCTAATGCAACATTAACCTATTGTATTACAGCCTTTTGTTGTTGTTATTACTTGTTCGTAACCGGATCAGGTCAGGGAGTGGGTGGCTTTCCTCTTAATTTTCCTTGTGGGCGTAATTAAGGTTGGCGTGGGCAGGCCCGGTTGGGTCTGGTCATGTCCGGTCCATTCTAATCTTGGGGTTGCTAACCTTACGTGCGTGCATTGTATTATAATACAGGCAGGTTAACTCTGCGCAAATGCGCAGTAAAAATGCCCAACGAATTTATAAGCAGGGAAAATTTTTACATTATAGTTAAATAATAAATAATATCAAAATGTAATTAAATAAGCATTGGTTGGGAGAAGAAATAAGATGAAATGACTTT
>JAOTIZ010000002.1:7452993-7467555 GCA_027123425.1 Erythroxylum panamense | reverse complement strand
GCAATCTGTTGAAATAGTGTAAAGTGGTTTTATGTGTCTAGGGACAAGTATAACCTCATGGGTTGCATTGTGATTGATGCCTTGAAATTTGTTGTACTAGGTATTGCTCTGAAAGCTTGGAGACACTATTCATACAGAAACATTTTGGATATATCTATGAATATGCAAATTGATAACGATTGAGGTATTTCGTGAGTTTGAAAGAATTGAAAAGGATTATGCGATTGAGTACTTCATAATAAAGCTAGTGCTGCAATTCAATGTGTTGAATAGAAAATTCGATAGCAGAAGATCACAAATTGGGCGATAAGGTTATCAAACCTAGTGTAATACTGAGTGCAAAATGTCGACCTAACAAGGGGGCAAAAAAAAGAAAGAAAGTATTATTAGCTATTGGAATTCCAAATCAGGTGTGTATGAAAAGGATTGACAAAGCCTAAATTGAGGATTTAGAATTTGCGAACCTTATCGAGAAATTGAAAATGAATCCAACTTTTGAGAAAATGATATTTATGATTTAATACCTACTAAAGAAACTGTTAGAAAAAACACAAGAAACAATCGAAGCTTTATGTTCTAGTAAGAGTACATCTAAAGAGTAATTGATGGTTTAGAATGTAAAATCGAATGATTCGATGTTTGAATAACCAACAGACTTGACTGTTGGAGACAAATGTAAAACTGATATTTTTGGAGTTCATAAGGACATGAGATTGATGTATAGTTCAGATTGATTGTGGGCATAACAATCGTTATATTGGTGACATCATTCGAATAGAGTATAAGGGGTCTTACAACAAAAAGGAGCCGTTCACCCCTATATTAAAGTGGACAGGGCCTAATATATGAATTCAAAAACTTGTTTCTAAATTTAATTAAACATATAACTAATATGTAGTGTACATTTGAAAACCATATCAGTTATAAATCTAAACTTATAGCCCTAACGGTCCATATTCTATGTTACTTTACAAGCCAGTACATTATAAGATTTAGCCATTTTTACTGGCCTAGAATCCAAAATAACAGCCCAAACATTCTAAGGCTTGATTCATCTATTTTCTTGTCTTTTTTCGGCCATTAAAACGCCCCAAATCATTAAAATCACCTTAAAATACCAACTCATAAATCCATTTTGTTAATTATGTATTGGCCCATCAAAGCGCGTAACCCTACACACATCTTACCAATTTCCAGTCGTCTCCTTCAGCCTTACGCAACGACGATGAAGAAGAACCTCTACAGGTAGTAAGCATTCGGGAAATGGCGGCGGCGGTCCAACTCATGCTCCCGGGCTGCAGCACCAACGACAAATGGTGAGCTTCTAAACCATCTTCATAACAGGAGTGCTAGTGCCGCTGGAGAGGCATGTCACCTTCACCAACCAGCGCCTAGGACGCTGTTCATTGGTGAGAGCGTGTAATCATCACCAGTCAACGCCTCTGTGGTTCCTTATTTAGGTTTAAATTGTGTTTTGGGTGTTTGTTCTTTTGTTTTTTCATAATCATATGTGGATCTGGTATTTTTCTAAACATTGTTTTTATCTATTGTGCCGAGTGCATTGATGCCCATTTATTTTTGTAGGTGTCTGTCTGGAGTTTAACTGTCCTCATATATGGTAGACAGTGTTTGTATCGTTTCAACATCTATGAGTCTGGAATGTTTACCTTTTTTTTTTTGCTGGATTTTCCAGAAGTAAAAGACGTGTACTAATTGTGTGTATCTTTGTTATTTGGGCCTTAATCTTGCGGAGCTTAGATTGTTCTTCATATTTGGACAAACATGGACATCTATTAATTAGAAAGATGTACAACAATAACATTAATATAAAATATAATAATAATAGTAGTAATAGTTAATAGTAATAATGGTAGTGATTAGCTAAGTGTAGCAGAAGTAGCAGTAATAATAATAATAATAACATGAATAATTAAGTGATAATAATAATAATAACAATAATTATAATAATAGTTACTAAATCGAGCTAATTCTGGATGTTTCCTATTGTATTACAGCCTTTTGTTGTTGTTATTACTTGTTCGTAACTGGATCGGGTCAGGGAGTGATAGGCTTTCCTCTTAATTTTCCTTGTGGGCGTAATTAAGGTTGGCGTGGGCAGGCCTGGTTGGGTCCGGTCATGTCCGGTCCATTCTAATCTTGGGGTTGCAAACCTTATGTGCGTGCATTGTATTATAATATAAATTTATAATACTCTTTCCCGCGTTCTACATCTGTTATTATTATTATATTTAATAAACCCTAAATTGAAAAAAGCTCTCTCTGGAGGTTAAAGAAACCCCAAGTGATTGAAGAAGATTGATTCAGAGTAGAAATGGCGAAGACATTCAAGGGAGCAAACGTGTTCATGTCTCGGAACCTGGTCCCTCCGGAGGTATTTGACGCCGTTCTGGATGCTCTCAAGCTCAACGGCGCTAATGTCTTCCTCTGCTGCGATCCTTCTCGTAATGGCCCCAACGATTTCCATATTATTTCCTCTCCAGATCACGTCTGTTCTTTTCCTACTCTCTCTCATGCCTCCCTCTTCTCCTTTCCTTTCTTTTTCTTTTCTTGCTTGTTTGGCTTATTATTTTTAAGGTTTTCTTTCAGGAGAAGTTCGAGGACTTGAGGTCCAAGGCCTGCAACTTACTCGGTACGATTTATGTCTATGCATAATTTCATATTCTTCCATTTAAAGAAGAAGTAAATGATTATAAAGCAGACTGTTTCGGTCACTGTTCCAGCAACTTGATTTATCATTTTAATTTTGTATTTTAGAGCCGTCTATCATTTTGTAGGTCCTCAGTGTGTGCTTTCATGTGCTAAAGAACGTAGACCATTTCCTAAACAAGGCTTCACTTGTTGTCTTGCTATGGATGGTGTTAAAGTACTTGCATCTGGCTTTGACATGGATGAGAAGGTGTGCTATAAAGAATCTGCTGGAGGAATTTTCTTCACATCTGACCCGCATCAAATCTTTTTGTTCCACTCTAAGCTGTTGATGGATACTTTTAGCTCCTACTGTTGTTTAATCCATTTTTTCATTTCTTTCCTGTCCGTTATAATTTTGGAACCTGTGAGATTATGCAAAGTGGCATTCACATTTTGCAACAGAAAGGAGAATCTACTTGCAATATTTCTAATTTGGTTGTAATGATGTTGCAGGTTAAGATAGAAAAGTTGGTGACAGCGATGGGGGGAATTTTGATTACTAATGCATCATTGGATGTTGGTTTTGTTGTTGTGAAGAATGTTTTAGCTGCAAAGTACAAGGTATGCCATTCTAGTCTCTATGTCCACACTTTTTTTCCCGTTTGATGTGCCTTAGTCATAATCATCCTTTATCCCTTTGTCATCCTTTTTGCACATGTTTGATATTCTTCTAAGTTTGCTTGGAATAATGTTAAGGCTTAGAAGCTTTGAAGATAAATCGGTACGCCTTATTTAACTTATTTATACAGGTGTGCTGCTGCCATTTCAGACTGTTGGATCTAGCCTTGGTTTTAGTAACAGAATTGAAGTCAAATAATGTTCATGTATGATTTAGTATGTATAAGAAATTCATTTATGTATCACTGGAAACGATATTTGTGCTTGATTTCTATTATTTTTATCCATTGCAAGTGTTGTAAGTTGTTGGCAAGTCATAGGGCATCTTTAGTTATGGGCCTCCCATATTGTGAACAGTTATGTTTGTAAAAGGCATTGGCTGACAACTCACTTAGGAGTACAAGTTCTAATTTCTGTACCAAATATATCTAGGAAGTCTTCATCTATTGTTTAGCATGGGCCAATTGATTGATGAATAGAGAGTTAATTTTTCGATTACCTTGCAGTGGGCTTCAAACATTCTGAAGAAACCAATTGTTACTGTTAATTGGTTATATCAATGCTGGAGTGAGCATCGTGTTGTCTCCCAAGAGCCGTATAAAGTTCTTCCATTTTCTGGATTAGTTATATCTGTTACCGGAATTCCAGCAGGTTATGATGTAAGCTATCTGTTAATTCTTTTACTTCTAATAGACTCCATCCATGTCTAATGCTGCTTTCTTTATTTTTCTCAGATGAGCGGAAAGAGTTTGAAAAACTTATCATACAAAATGGTGGAAAATATTCTCGTGATCTTTATAAGAGTTGCACACACTTGATTTGCGATATATCCTTTCCATTGTTGTCTGAGGAAAAAAATTGCTTATTGAGGTTTAAACTTGGAGTTTCTTTCTCAATCTCAATATATTACTTTACGTGTCTTTCTTTCTCCTTTATTAAGAACATCTGCTCAGCTAAACTTTTGATTTTAGTTTTTTCCTCCAAGATGATACGTTGAACCAATCTCTTTTCCATTTACTTGCAATGCTTTGCTAGTCATCTTCCAGATGTTTTTTTTTTCCTTCCTTCTAGTACCTTAGACTGTCTTGTAATATTTTTTTTATCACATGCACGTGAGTAATTGGTTTCTGGATGATTTTCATATTTTATGAACTTGGAATTATGAAATTCTCCAGACTTTAATTTTTTTTTGTTTTTTTTCAGTAAACAGTTGTGTATGGTTATTACGATGGCTTCGATAAGTATGTTCCTCTTCTCAGGGAATTGTTGAACAATTACATGTCCCTTATAAGCTGTGAACAGTACTAGTCTTTGTAACACCAGCTACAGCTGTTGCATGCATAATTTATGTGGCAAGTAGTAGAAGTGCTTTTGATATTTCCACTTTTTGCATGCCTAGGGAAGCAGATGGGATCTTCCAAATCACTTCCATCTACAAATTCTCATCAAATAGACTTTTTGTAGTGTCCTAAAAAGCCGTACTTATCCAAAGTGCTCTTCTTTCCTAGACCCTCTTTACTTAAACGGATTTCTTCTCAAACACTGACAGAGATTGAGCTTTTAATCAACAATTTATGCATTTGTTTCCTTGACTGCTCGTAAGCTCCTAAAGGTGATAAATACAAGGTTGCTGTAAGGTGGGGTCACATTAATATTGTAAGTAGAAAATGGTTTGATCAGTCTGTTGCCAGAAAAGGTAAGAGTTTTATGTTTATTTTTATATCTGATCTACATTTCCTCGATCGTTTTGACCATAGTTATATTTCTGTTTGACTTTGATTTTATTTCTTATGAATAGCATGCCTTAATGAAGAGTCCTATCGGGTTCAGGGTAATTCGGTATCATTAAATAGAACTACGAGAGATTCCTCAATGGCACCTCATAGCCAAGACAAATCTATCGGAAACACAACACATGTGCCATCCTCAGTGGCTGTAGAATCAAATTTGCCAGCATTTGCTCATGTTGGGTCTTCAGATCCAGAGTTAGAAGCTACACTCTCACAAAACATGTCCTCCATGTTTTCAGATCCTTCTCTGTTTGTCAAAGAGGAAGATACAGAATCTCCTGCTGTGCAAGCCGCAGATGAAACCAATCTTAATGGTTGTGTTGCTGATGATTCTCAATCAGAAGATGGTGATATGTATTTGTCTGATTGTAGAATATCACTTGTGGGTTTTGAAGCTTCTGCATTGCGTAAACTAGTTAATATGGTACGCGAAGGTGGGGGTTCACGTTATATTTCTTCTAGTGATAGATTAACTCACATTGTAGTTGGAGCTCCATCAGAGGCGTAAGTGTTTAACAAATTAGATCTGTCTCTATTTCCCTCTGCATGTGTTTTTGTGTATGCCTTAACATCTTTCTCCCTGAGCAGAGAGAAAAGAGAACTTAGATTGCTTGCAGCTTCTGGTGTTATTCATGTGGTTAGAACCACTTGGCTTGAAGATTGTCATTGTAGGAAGAAAGAAATGCCTGTTCTTCAGCAGCATCTTGCATATAATTTACTTCTTCCTAAAGGTGTCTTAACTGCTTTAAAATGGCTATTAGCTGCCTTTTGAATTTTTGTTTCATTGGATTGAATTGAGAGCAATTGGACTTTTCACACTTTCTGCACGCACCTTTTCTTTGTCAATAACCTCTTATCCATAATATATAGATCCTGTTACCAACAACAAAGGAGCAATGGTAGGCATGGCTTCTATGAATCTGGGTAAAATTCCTCGCAATAATCCAGACATTCATTCTGGTCAATTGGTGGGAAGTACAAACATTTGCTACGGAATTCCATCCTCTTTGGGGAAAAACAGAGTGGATAAAACGGAAATTGGCATGGATGAGAGCATTGCTGTGACAGAAACTGGGAAGCAGTCCCAGCAACATCTATTTTCTGTTGTGGATGATCCAAAGAAGAGCAGAACAACTATACAGCATGATTCTAGTGATCATGGTATTCCAAATAGAGAGTCAGACACTCTTTTCAAGGGGAAAAGATTTTGCTTTTCAAAATCCTTTCCTGAAGATAGGGTAAGTAGCTGAAATTCACGTTACTATACTGCCAAACTCAATTTTAGTGATAGACATGTTGATATGGATTGTTTTCGCGTACTTTAAAATCCAATTTTAGCAGCAGATTATGATTTTTCTTCAGTTGGAATATTGGTTTCACTGTTTCCTGATTCAAGTTGAATAATGGTACAGGTTATAAGTTTCCAAATATTAAATAGATTATTTAACAGTATAATTGACCTGTGGTTTTTGTTCACTTCTTTGTCAGAAATCTGAAATATTTGAATGGATCACCGAAGGAGGAGGGGAGGTGGTCAACGATGATCTGTTACAGAATGTGCATTTCATGGTTGAGTGCCATGGTGTAGTAGTTAGGTCTGCAGATAGCCACCAAACTACTTGTGTATCCAGCCATTGGATCCGCTCTTGCTTGGAGGTACATGAGGCTAGGTCGTATTAGTTTTTAATAGTTATGTTTTCCCCTTATTTTTGATACAATTGGCATATCAAACTTAAGTCATGGAGATTTATATACTGCTGTCTAAGTGAGGGTAAACCATCACGGCCGTTTGTGTTTTTTCTCGTGTTTGCTCTATCAATTTGCTTGTGAGGCTGATTATTGTGCTGAAATTCAGTAATCAAAGACAGAAGTGGGATATGGCCATTTTGACAATTTGTAAATGACTGTGCCTACGACCGTTCTTATTTTCTTAAACTACATGTCCTCGGAATTTGCTTTGTACCTTAGTCACTTGTGTGCTTGATGATACCCATTAGAATCAATGAATGATGTGAGCTGCAACTTAAGTTTCAGAAAGCGCTAGCGATTGTCATTAGGTATTTGATAATCCATTGTTTTGATCTACTCTTATCTGTTAGCTTTAGTGGAAAAGCTACTAAACATTGAATAATCCCTTTCACTAACGGTTTTTGATCATACTGTTGCCATTGCAGGCAGAATACTTGCTTGATGTTGGTAGTCATATTATTTATTCCCCACTCCCCTGCTGGGTTCCTTTGCCTGGTTTTGAAAATTTTCGGTTTTGCATCTCACAATATGAGGAGAAAGATAGGTCACTGTTAAGAAACTTGTGCTTTGTTCTTGGAGCCAAATTTGTTGAGAAATTGACTAGAAAGGTCACTCATCTGTTATGCAAGTTCATGAAGGGACCAAAGTATGAAGCTGCTTGCAAATGGGGCATATGCTCAATTACTTGTGAGTGGATTTATGAGTGTGTTAGGCAGGTACATCTCTCTCTCTCTCTCTCTCTCTCTCTCTCTCTTCACTCCCTCTGCGCTCTCTCACTCATTATTGCATTTGCAGAATAAAGTTGTTGCAATAAATTCATTTTGCCCAAAAGAAGCAACTTCTCAGGACCAAGAGTCGGGGTTGTGCCCTGTGAGCCAGTTTCCTACTCAATCTGGTGGAATGATAAAAGGAGAGAGTACATCTCAACTTATGAGTCAGTCGCAAGATATAAGAAAAACATCTGGTCAAATAGGCAGTGGTAGAGGTGTCTGCGTGAGGCAAGAACTCCAGCAATCTACAGATGCGACTAAAAGGGCAAGGCTTTCTGCAGAGAGGACATCACAACTTGTGAGTCAGTCGCAAGACATAAGCAAAATATCTGGTCAAATAGGCAGTAGTAGAGGCGTCTGCGTGAGGCAAGAACTCCAGCAATCTATAGATACGACTAAAAGGGCAAGGCTTTCTGGAGAGAGTACATCTCGGCTTGTGAGTCAGTCACAAGATATAAGAAAAGCATCTGGTCAAATAGGCAGTAGTAGGGGTTTCCACATCAGGCAAGAACTCCAGCAATCTATAGATACCACTCAAAGGGCAAGGCTTTCTGAAGATGATCTGAAGGCAAAGCTTTCTTCTGGAGATGATTTAACTGAGCCTATATGCAATGCTGGCGATTGCAATCCAAGAGATAATGGTGAACCTTCCTTTAGTGTTCCTGACGTGGCAGCTGCTATCGAGGATTTGCTGGAGCAGACTAGCAAGGTAGAAATTTTATTGTTATTTAACTCATCTTTCAATCATCCTTTTTCTTTTTGTAATTTCCTATGTTTCTTGTCAGATTCATGATCAGAAGTCACCAGGGAGAACTGGATGCGATAAAATTGTATCCTTGTATTTAGTATTTTATTATGTTTTCTGATAGAGCTTTGCTTCTAGTCAAACCTTGATGATCAAGTAGCCTTTCTCTTCTGACTGTACCACTCTGCGTGAAGAACCTGCTGGTTCCCATTCTGTATTTGGGATACCTAAAAACTGGTTAAACGGGTAAGCTTGTCTTTCAATTGTTATGTGTGAGTTTTATTTATTCAAACGCCAACTGCGTTTG
Organism: Erythroxylum panamense; assembly: GCA_027123425.1. Taxonomy (NCBI): domain Eukaryota; kingdom Viridiplantae; phylum Streptophyta; class Magnoliopsida; order Malpighiales; family Erythroxylaceae; genus Erythroxylum; species Erythroxylum panamense. The sequence continues at coordinate 7,458,867 of JAOTIZ010000002.1, read as the reverse complement.
AATTTCTTTTTATCCGAAGTCAGTCATTCACAAATTGGTAAGTGTATGTTCTAGTTCTAGTTCTAGTTGCCCTTTTTGATTGAGCAAATTTTCTTTAGTGTTTCTAATGAATAAACTAAAGATATCATCCAAGGGTTTAGAATTATTCCTTTTTTCCCATCCGATCTTACAATTTCTACTTTTCATCTGGGGTAACTAATCGTATCTATTCAGGATGGGGAAGCGCGATGATGTAATAACTCCTCCGAGAGATGTGAACAGAGGAATATATGATGGTTTCAGCGAAACTCAAACTGAATCCCAGGTTTCAACTCTTGCTCATTTTGTGTTGTTGCTTCGTCAGTCTTGTCAGTAGTCCATTGGCTCTAGTAGGTAAAATCCACAGCCATAACAGTGTTGTTGCTGCTATCCTAATCCAGGTTGTTGTTTATGAAGAAGATCTGTCTGGCAGGCAAATGCTTATAGATAGAGTTCGAACCCGAAGCAGCATGACATGAATTTTGAAGACAAAGAAGAGTGGTGGTTTTAGAGAAGATTGCCTGCCACTGATCAATGTAAGAGTTTTTGGCTTCCCGATATCACAAGTTGCAATTGACCTGTCAAGTCTGTTTATGTAAATAAAAACTTCTTCACAAATGAAATCATAAATGCTATCCTATGGACACTGAATGAATGCTGGAGCAGTTTCGGCCTTTCCTCTTAATATCATCATAAATTTATTTTTATTTATGAAACACTGTATGTTAATAATTTATTTAAAAAATAATTAAAAAGTTTATATCCTTGATTTGATTTGATTTTGTGATTCTTAGTGATGATCCCAATATGGCAAGCCATGTCCTTACGTGGAAGTATAATGAAATGTCATTATTGTCGGAGGTCCCTCTTTCTACTTTGAATGAAAGTATGAATGGACCCCAAATCCACATGTGACCCTCCCATTGGCCTGCTCGGGATTCTTCTTTGCATAAGGACCACAAACTCAAAAAATGGATGATGATAAAAATCAACCCAAATCGATACGGATAAGCATAAAAATTTAGTTAATTTTTTAATTGATTTATTCTAATAATTTATTGTTATAAGTTAAATGAATTAATAATGTTCCATTATTTCTTATATTAATTAACTTTCATAAATTTAAATTAGCTAATTAATTTTTATTTAATAAATATTTAATTAAAGTTTAAACTTTTTCGTAAGTAAAAATAATTTTCTTTTAATCAAATTAAAATTTTAGGTTTTATTGATTTAATTTTGATCTAATTTCTAAATATTACAGCTAATAATTGATCTAGTTGCCTCACCCCTAAAATGATAAGAGAAACGAATAAACTGAAAAAACACCAACCCCAAATTCTGTACCTGAAAAAAATCCCTCAAAATTCCTTCTTCGATATTATCCACTTTAGAATTAATAATAATAATAATAATCACCGCATTCGTTTATTCCATCATTCCAAAAGCACCCCTCCACTTTCCTGAGCATTTCTCTCTACTAAACGGATACAGAGCTATGTGTCTTAATAAGCGATATAGAAACGTCGTAGTGAGAATTCAGACGTTATAATATTCTCCACATGGTGGCATGTCTCTTCTTGCACCACGTGGCTGTCGTCGACATGAATCTGTTGTCTCCGCTCACCGGAGTGTTACCCTCCTTTTACTTGTCTAAGGTCTTTAGAGAGAGAGACAGTAAGGTGACGTGTTTCGGGTCTGGTTTGGAGTTTCGGAGAAAAGACCGACTGAAGAGAAAGCTAAAGTTTGTTGTGTCTGCGGAATTATCGGAGGCTTTCTCTCGTGACTTGGGTTTGGACTCTCAGGTTGTATTCTGTCTTTATTTCTTTTGAACTCTCTTGTCGATGATATCTTCGTTCGACGTTATGGGTTTTGACGAACTGACTGAGAATTTTTTTTTTTGGCAAATTCTTAATTCGTGCGATTTTATAGAAAGTTCTGCATATGTTCTTGGGATCTTTAGTAGCAGAGATTAAATTTGCATTCTGGGTTTCTCTATGTTAAAATTTGTGGTTGTGTGCAGTTTTTGGTTATCAACCCATTTAAGTGAGATGTAACTAGTTTGACGAAAAGATCAAATCTTGATTGACACTTGAAGATTAATCTGATTGATTTCTGTGACTGCTGTGGTTGGAGCTCCAAATACTGTCTTTTGTTGCTTTTATGATCGCTGAATTTAATATTGAAAATGGACTTTATGTTTTTCTGATTGGATTATAGGCATGTTTTGGCAACTTCATTTGATATAACACTATAATTGACTTGCATGGTTTTGATTTGACTTGAAGTTTGTCCAGCCTAATGATGTCTCACAATTGCGCTGGGCTGGTCCTATGCCTGGGGATATTGCTGAGGTTGAGGCATATTGTCGAATATTTAGAGCGGCTGAGCGGCTACACACTGCACTGATGGAATCTTTATGCAATCCATTGACTGGTGAATGTGCTGTCTCATACGACTTCACATCAGAGGAGAAACCACTGTTGGAAGATAAAATAGTATCTGTGCTTGGTTGCATGCTATCACTTTTGAATAAAGGACGAGAAGATGTGCTCTCTGGAAGATATTCTATCACAAGCTCCTATCGGCAGTTTGGACGTATGGAGGAAACTACAGAGGCTGAAAAATGTGTGCTATGATTGTGGTTTTCCCCGTCGTGATGATTACCCTTGTCATACACTCCTTGCAAATTGGAATTCTGTATCTTTGTCTGCTTCCAGAGAGGACATTGATTCTCAATGTTGGGAGATAGCTTTTTGGAGTGGTGGGCAGTTAACAGAAGAAGGTTTGAGCTGGTTAATACAGAGAGGTTTTAAGACTATTGTGGATCTCAGAGCTGAAATTGTGAGAGATCCCCTCTATCAAGCAGCTGTAGATAATGCTATACTTTCTGGAAAAATTGAATTGATTAAAATTCCTGTTGAAGCTAGGACGGCTCCTTCAATGGATCAGGTTGAGAAGTTTGCAACTTTAGTTTCAGATAGCTGCAACAAACCCATCTATCTTCATAGTAAGGAAGGAATGTGGAGAGCAACTGCTATGATATCCAGATGGAAGCATTATATGATTAGTAGTGCATCTCAACTTACAACTCCAACTGATGGCATACTTCAGGAGAAAGATCATCTGGGAGACCAACAGGCCAGGCCCTTTCTAATAAGCATGAGAGGGTCCCAATGGAGCAAGAGCATGGATTGCCAAAAGACGCTTCAGATGAACCTGATTGTATGAATGGAGTGCCTCGTGGACTTTTGTCTCCATCTAAGAACCAAGAACGTCAGACCAGTAATGGAGCCTATAATGGCCTTGGTTTGCTCGAGAAAAGCATGTCAGTAGGTGATAATGGTTCAGATCTTCAGCAAATAACTATAGCAATATTGATCCTTTGACGTCTCAAGTCCCTCCTTGCAATGTCTTTTCAAAAGCAGATATGTCCAAGTTTTTTAGGACAAAGAAAATTTCACCTTCCACTTACTCTAGTTATCACTTGAAACCCTTGGAAAACTTATATGCTCCAAGACAGATGAATAGGGTGTTGCAGTCAGGCTATACCACTGCTGTAGGTCCTGCATCGGAGCCTGCAGAAGTGAACATGTCCAATGGAATATCTAGGAACGGAAATCTATCTGCAAAGCCTCAGAATTTGACCGCCAATGGTGACAAGCATCTAATTCACAGCACTTCTGTTTCTATTGATTCAGATTTGAAAGCAGTTGGTGAAGCAAAGAGGGGTTCTATAACTGAAACATGTGTCTCTACCACGCAAACTGAGGATAAAGGAAATAAAGTTAAATCTCAATCCATTAATGAGTATCATAGAACCAATGGTGTAGCCTCCTCAACCTCCAGTGACGATGAGTTGGACACAATTCAGGGAGATATGTGTGCTTCTGCAACTGGTGTTGTAAGGGTGCAGTCAAGAAGGAAAGCAGAAATGTTTCTAGTGCGAACAGATGGGTTCTCTTGTAGCAGAGAAAAAGTTACCGAATCTTCCTTGGCCTTTACGCATCCAAGTACCCAGCAGCAGATGTTGAGGTGCAAATCCACTCCAAAAACTGCGTTGTTATTGAAGAAACTGGGGCAAGAACTGATGGAAGAAGCTAAAGAAGTATGTTAGAAAAATAACTTTTGATAATTTTTAAAGTTTTGTTTCTAAAATCAAATTAATTATGAAAGGGGAAGTGGTGGTGCAATTTGATGGTCCAATCTACTAAGTAGACAAGAAACAAGTGATTATGCGTGCGTGTTAGTAGTCCAATCTCTTTGTCACTGGCCTTCCATTCAGCAAAGGTAGGTTAAAGTAAGGAATGTGATGTTAAAACCAGTAAGTTCACCAGGGTTATTTTCCAAGCAAGAATTATGCATGGAAAATAAGGCAATATAATGTTGTTGTCTAGGTTCTGATATATTAGATTATTTCTTGCATTAACTGTTGAAAAATGGTTACATAAATTGTGAACACAGTCCCTGTTAAAATAATAATAATAATAATAATAATAATAATAATATTCATAACAATAATAATAATAATAATAATAAAAGAATAATCCCATAGTGTATCGACATCATTACCCAAATATCAATAGTCGATCTTTATCCAACCAACTTAAGTCTATGACGGCGTCAGGTATGGAGGGATCTGTACATTGTAGACCAGATAGTTGGAGTTATACTGCAATGTTAAACATTCATGGTTAAGCCAGATGATAGACTTTGTGGTTCCTTGCTTTCTGTGGCATCACTATGTGAACAGAGTTCAGCTGCTATTAAGATTCACTTCTCCTGTGAAGTTTGCTAAAGAAGAGTACACCCACTTTGAAATTCTAGGAGTTAAGATTTTGAGTCAAAAAAATAAGGTACGTTTCTAAAATTTGACTAATAAAGGGATTCTATATATTTGTATGATTATAATTAGAAGAAACCGTCCCATATCGCTAGTTTAGTTTAGCATTCATTCTTTATATTGCGTACGAAAAGCAGAAAGACATGTGTTTAAAAAAAGGAGAGATGATTGACATCTCTCCTGACAGGGACGGGAGCAGCTTTCGGGCTTACCTGTTGACGGCACACTCGATTAAAGCTACCCACCTTCATGGTGGATCTATAACCAATTTTTTTCCCTTGGTCATGGGACTAAAACGGCATCCCAACTTTGTGTTTCTAGGAGTTAAGATTTAGAATAAAAAAGATAAGGTATGTTTTAGAAATTTGCCTAATAAAGGGATTCCATATATTTGTATGATTGTAATTAAAAGAAACTGTCACATGTCCCTAGTTTACTTTAGCATTCATTCTTTATATTGCGTACGAAAAACAGGAAGACGTGTTCGAAAAAAGGAGAGATGGTTGGCATCTCCCCTAACAAGGATGGGAGCAGCCTTCGGGCTTACCTGTTAACTACACACTCGGTTAAGGCTACCCACCTTCATGGTAGATCTATAACCAATATTTTTTCCCTTAGTCGTCTCGTGGGACTAAAACGACGTCACGTATGGAGGGCTCTGTACATTGTAGACCAGATAGTTGGGGTTATACTGCAATGTTAAACATTCATAGTTAAGCCAGGTGATAGACTTTGTGGTTCCTTCCTTTCTGTGGCATCAGCATGTGAACAGAGTTCAGATGTCATTAAGATCTAGTTTTATACCTTTCACATGCTGAATAAAATGTGGTTTTCATTGCCAAATTGTCGTCAGATGGTTTGTCGAGTAATTACCTATCAAAAAGTTACTGTTTGCACATTTGTAGCTCTCAAATAATTTTGCTCTTGGCATATTTTCCTCCTTTTTTTGTTTTTCTACTGGGGTTTGAGCTATATCTTCAGTTTGATTGTAGAACAATTAAGAATTGGTTGCA
>JAOTIZ010000002.1:7425418-7444855 GCA_027123425.1 Erythroxylum panamense | reverse complement strand
ATTAATTTCGTATAATAATAATAATAATAATAATAATAATAATAATGAGTTCAAAATTTATAATAATAATAACAACAATAATTAATAATAATAATAATGATGATGATGATGATGAGTTTAATAATATAATTAAGAATAAAAAATTATTTATGTGGAGGGAGGACTATTTCTGATATTTTCTTATGTGTTTTGTTTTTGTCTCTAGGATAAGAAATCTTGTACCACAGTATTGAAAGGAACAAAAAATTGCTGTCATTGTGCTCTAAAGACGGAATAAAAATGAGTAAGGATAGCAAGCAAACACTGCAAGGCACAAAATTATTATGTCCCTGTCATCCATCTCGGTTGGTGAAGACATCAACCAAATGCGCTGTTATAGATTATATATGGAGCTACAGTTTGTTTGGATTTCCTCCATTTTGTTACATGTAAGAAGGCATTTATACTCGCCGTTTAGTATTTGATACTATATAATTACAAAGTTAATTACTTTTATTTTTAAACATACCGTACTAGTTATAGGTTCTGACAAGTATCAGTCATCAATCGGTACTTACAATATCAGGAGAGGCTTCGTAAATATAAAAAAATTGAAGGATTAAAAACAACCTTAATTTACATAATTTACATATCTAAATTATATAAATTAGTGTGATTTTTTATTTCATTATATCTAAACTTCCAATACTAATTTATTTAACTAGTTTCTAAATCAATCATTATTACATTAAATTACAAAGATTTATTTATAATATAAAAATTAAAGTTTAAGGATTATTTATATGTATATGTGTGTGTTTATTCTTCATGATTTATAGAAGGAAACTAGAAAGAATGATATTTAATGAAAATTAAAATTGTAATATTGATATAAAAGTTAGGAAGATGTGAACTTATAGTTGAATTATGTAATCATAATTGAGTTAGACTTGTAAGTTTATAGTTGAATTATCAAAAATATGTTAAAGTTGTGAATTTATGTTTGAATTATGCAATCATAATTTAGTTAGGCTTGTAAGTTTATAGTTGAATTATCAAAAATATGTTATAGTTGTGACTTTGTGGTTGAATTATGTAATTATACTAAATGAGTTATAATTATAGCTAAATTATGTAATTACACAAAATAGGTTGTAGTTGTGAATTATGAAATCATATAAAATGTGCTATAGTTGTGAGTTTATGGTTGAATTATGTAATCACATCAAATAAGTTATAGTTATGAAAGCGCAACAATCATTTTTATAAGTTAGTGAAGTTCATTTACACTTTTATATCATATGATTATTGAAAAATTGTTATTGTTGTATTTCTTCTTGTTATCTTATACAACTTATTCCACATTTTTCATGTCATCATAGGTAATAAATATTCATGGACTATTGACTTTGAATATAAGATTCATATATATAGTTCAAATTATGTGTATGTTTTTAGAATATGATATGTGTAAGTGTGTTTGTTTTGAGTTAAAGTAATACATTTTTTAATAATAGTTGATAATGAAATTATTATTTTAATTTTGACATATGTCTTTATTTATTTTATAGATAAATGGAGGAAATTTGAAGTACTCATGGTAATTCAACCACTTCAATTTTAGAAAAATTCGATGATCCAACTTAAGCTCATATTAGATTGGTCCCTAGAATAAAAAATCATGCTATTTTTTTATATTGTAACAAACATTTAAAAGATGGAATAATCACCAGAGTAAAGAAGCATTTAGGGTGATGTGGGTCTTGTAAGAAAGAGAGTTATGATGTGAAACGACAAATGAAAACTTTACTTAAAAAGTATTAGCATGAGAAAGATAAAAGACAAAGACTGAACTACAAAATTGGTAGTGGAAGTTCCTTTTGTGATGGTGAGGATAATAAAAGGGATGATGAAGGTGGTATTCTTATCCAACAAGAAGGGAATGTTGCACTTGAACTAAAGAAAAAAGAAGATATATTTCTAACTTTTTTGCACCACAAACAACTTCTGAAGCTTAGCCTTCAATTCCCAATGCCTTAGATTCTAAAGAAGCGGATCTTAATGTGAACATAGCAATAGCTAGATGATAGTATAATTTAGTTATAACATTCAATAATGTGCAGTCTTATTATTATCAATCTATGGTGGATAAGATTGCCTCTTGCAGTCCAGGATATGAAGCTCCTTCAATTGATAACTATAGAGGTAAACTTATGATCAACTTTGTTTATGAAATAAATAGTTATATAAATGAAAGACGAATGACTTAGGCTACTTATGGGTGTTAAATTATGTGTGACGGTTAGATAAATAAAGAAATAAACCTATTATCATTTTTTGGTTTATTCTACAAATGAGACAATATTTTTGAAGTCTATTGATGCGACTGGCCTTATTAGAAATGTTGATACTTTGTTTTAGATATTTGATGAAGTTGTAAATGAAGTTGAGACAAAACATTATTTAGTTCATTACTAACAATTATTCTGCTTACAAAGCAGCTCGAAGAAGATTGCAAAGCATATATGATTCTTTTTATTAGACTCTTTGTCCTATGTATTGCACTAACATAATGTTAGAAAATATAGGAGATTATAGATATTTTTCTATCATTGATGAGATTGTGTATAAAAAAAAGATAGAGCCCATCTATAATCGTATATGGGTCTTGAATTTAATGAGAAATGATTTTACTAATGATAAAAATTTGTGTTGTCCTACTACTGCAAGATTTGCAACTAATTTTGTCACTTTAGTGTTTTTTTTTATGAAGAAGGAATTTAGGCAAATGTTTGAGTTGCATCTCAATATATTAGTTTTAATGTTATATTATAAGTTTCTAAATTATACTTGAAGATCATGAATTTTGTTTACAATGTTAATTTTTCATTTGAGTTTGTGAACCTTTGTTGAGGGAACTTTGTCTAGTGATAATGATGAGATGACAACAATAAGTTATTTTTATGATTTCATAAAGAGAGCAAAGGAAGCAATTAAGGTCAATCTAAAAAATAATTCTTAGTATACATCTTATCTTGTAGTCATCAATGAGAGATGTGAAAGACAATTTTACTCCTTATTGTTTACAACTAAGGTGTTTTTGAATCTTAATGCCAATTTTAGAGTAAATTTTACCCAAAAAAATTGAAGATAATATGGGAATGATATCAACTATTATAACCATTGTTGTTCATAGGATGTTGTAAGATCACCTAAGTTCACGAATGGAGGTTTATAAGGATGTTTTTGATGATTTTAAGATGCTCATTGTTATTCGTCAAAGAGAAAAACTTAATTTATGTATATATTTTTTCACTTTTATTACTTGTTAGAAATTAATTATTGCTTTATTTTTTTATAATGTTACTTATGTTATTTTACAGTTACTCGATGAGACCAATTTAGAAGTAGTGTTTTCGAATTACAAAAGTTTGCAATTCGAATTCTCCATTAATGTGTGAGTGTAACAAGGTATGAAAAGAATTGGAGTATATTTGAATTCATCCATTACAAAAAAAAATGAATTAATTGGAGTGTAAAAATTTGGATAACTTGGTCTTGTTCGATACAATTTAAAGTCTTGAGAAAAAATGTTATTATCATTATTAAGTTGAATATAATTTATTGTAATTTTTTAATAATTTAATTTTATTTGTTTACTAAAACTCTTAATAGAATAAGTAATTCTATAGATCTAATTTTTCTTAACCATGTTAATCTTCTGACGTATTGAATTTTTGATAAACTGAGTTTGATAGCTAAAAATGAATTGAAAGATATCTTGAATGAGAAAGTATTATCAATATCATTTAATGCACTGAATTTGAATAATAATGATGATGATGAAACACCACTCCGTGATGAGAATTAAAGCCAAAGTCATTTGAGTGGATATTCAATTGAATAAAATTTCAAGCTTTTCATTTTTTTTGTCTTTTTTTAATTTCAATTGCATTTGACACATATGATAAATTATATATATTCAATAAATATAACTGTAAATATTTTTGTTTTAGGTTTCACTTTTAATTGGTTGTGTTTCTATTCGACACGAATTGTGGTTGTAATACTTATAGAGTCATTGAACTTTATTATTCTTTTTATTAAATGTTTTGTTGTAATTATTTTTACTATTTGATAAAATTATATATATTTTTTAAATTTAAAAGGTGTATTATTTATAGATAAAACTATACCAAAATATACAAGAGGTCTTGGCCTACCGCCAACTCTCATGTTGAGAGTAATCATAATGGTAGGAAATAGTCTACTGAAATATATGACATGTATGTAATTGCAATAGCTAAGGTGAAACCATATACGCCAAGCTCGGTGGATGTTCAAAGAAATTGAATCTTGCGCAGTTTTTGCATAGAGATGAGCTCTGATGAGGATGACTATCTGATATGCAATCTTGTATTTCTCCTCCCTCTAACCCGTAGCTCTACGACTATTCCTTTCTTTCCAAATGGTATGTATATATTGTGATCGTGAATGTGTTCCAGTTTTTTTTTTTTTTTTGAAATCTAATAGAGAAAACTTCATTAAGAAACATTGTCCGCAGCTAAAGCTGAAGAAATACAAGCAGGGAAAAATAAATCCCAATAAACAAGACCTGACGTAGAACTAGCATTTCGCGCAAGAGCGTGAGCTGCATAGTTCGCAGACCTTTTACAAAAATCAAAATGAATATCATTAATGGAATAACTAAAAAATAAGCAATCATTAACAATGAAATCAACCTCCGACCGATTGTGACTAGGAGAAAGAAAACTCTGAATAACCAGTTGTGAATCCGATTCAATAATAACGGAGTGTAAACTCTTCCTTTTAACCCAACTCCGTGCTTCACGGATACTCCTAGCCTCTGCTGTTGACGGATCGAAAACTCCTGAAAAAATATTACTTGAAACTACTATTATTGATAGGTTAAAATTGTAATATTTTAAGTATTTTGTATTATCTTTAATTTTATATTTATACGTTAATAAAATGATTTTCTTAATATTAATTGTAATTATTATGTATAAGTAAAATATGTAAAAATTAATAATAATAAAAATAAATAGATTATTGATATTTTTATATTTTACTGTCATGATTTTTTGAGACATGATTAATGTAAGTTTATAAATTATATAGCACAATATATTAAGGAGTTATTTTATAATTTAAAAAAATTAGGGACTATTGTATAGTTTAAAAATATCCAAAATAATACCCAGTATTAATCAATATTGATACAGTACTATATCATAATTAAATCTAATACTAATATCGGTACGATATTACTTAAGATTGAGCTAAACACAATTTGGTACCTTGTTTTAAAAAATTACCATATTACTTTTTTTCTTCTTCCTCTTCTTCATCTGTGTTTTTATTTTAATTCGTTTTTACTCAGTTTATGGTATATGCTCTCACGGTGATATCGATAGGGAACTCAACGAGGCAAGGTTTAAGCAAAACTATTTATACTTCAAATTACTTACACCTAAACTATTTATACTTCGATGAGATACCCTTTGAATGTCTGCTAAATTCTTATCGAAATCAAATTATAATTAAGGAGCTTAAAAAGGCAGACAACTAGAGACGAAGATAACGAGATAAAAAAAGGAATTAATTTAGGATTAGGGCTGTACATAAATAAAATTGAAATATTTATAAATTTTAGATTTTAATTAAATTGAAATTTAGATTAGGGATTAATTATATTATGTTATTATAAAATATGATTTAGGGGTTAATTAAAATGTATCAGATTTGTTAAAAAAAATCCTAAATAATACTTATTACACTAACCAAAATTTATCAATTTTGTTAAAAAAATTAATTATGAAGTTATTTTTAAGCATTATGAATTTTGCAATGTTATTTATATGTGCTATTGTAAAATTGATAGTTTAATTAAAAATTAATATATTTCTATTACGTTATAGCAAAAGATTGAAGGAATCATATCATACTTTTGCCTACGTTTTGTTTATAAATAATTTAATTTAAATGTTTTTAAAAATGTTAAAATTTAAGTTAAATATTGTGAAATATTAAGGTTTTTTTAATTTAAGTATAAATATTATGAACAAATTTGCAGCCTAATATACATTTAAATTTCAGCTTTCAAAATGTATTACAACCTAAATTTTATGTTATTTTAAGTTATGAACATACATAAAATTAAGAGATTAAATAAGCCACCCAATTAGGGATGTCAAAAAATGTCACGATCAGGCGGGCCATGGGCCGGCCTGTGGGATGACCAGTGTTTCAAAAACGACGTCGCTTTTTACTTTTTCCTTAAAAAATATAAATATAGTGGGTCGGGTTGATCCAGCCCCCTGTGGTCCGTTGGGTCACGATGCCTGGCTCGGCCTGACTTATTGACATCTCTACTTTCACTTTAATTTATCACAAGAGATTGTAGCCGCTACCTATTGGACTCCTTATTGATGGCGTGATGTACCATAGCGCGTAAAAATAATTGAGAAGAAAGAGATAAAGAAAAGGGAGAAGGTAAAATTAACATGATTGTTTAATTAAAAAGATACGATTGTGAATGATTAATTAGTTTTGATTTGATTTAAAATTAACTATTTTATTTTAAATTAATTATATTTTAAATTAAATTTGAATTCACAATAGGATTATTATAAAAAAATTCTAAATTTTACATAATTTTGCAATTATAGTTTGAATAGTAAAAAAGTGATAGTTAAATACACAAAATTTTAAAAATTTTCAAATCTAACCCGATGTTAATATATCGATTAATGTTGCTGATGTGATAAGCCACATCAAACATAAGTTTAATGCCTTTTTCTCTCTCTATCAATTCCTTTATTTTCTTTGTCTTCACATACATGTCATAAACATAAGAACAAAACCCTCACATGCTTAGCATAGCGGACATCGCCTTAACGCCACAAAATGAGTCGTCGTACACCAAAATACCTTTGATCAAGTTCATGGCCAAAAGAGCAATCATACAAATCCCTCTGATGAGTGAAGACATCATGAAAACTATTCCCGTCATGCCTATGATGTGAGAAATGTTCATATTCTGGTTTAATACTCATAAATGATGGTCCAACGTCATATAGTTAATAGGTATGAATATCCTAATTTTACGGTAACTGATAGTGAGCTCGATGGAAGCACATTGTTATATGTTTTTTCACTCAGATTTTTGGGTTCCCTAACCTTCTATTCTCTTTGGAAAATATACACAATTAAATTGGGAATTGAGAGCTTAGAAGAATTTCAAAACGTAAACTCTTTGAGAAAAGACAACCATAGCTGGAGGCATTTCGTTTTCTTCAGCATTTCATTTGTATGTTATTCTAACATATATTACTGTTGAATATATATGTTAAAATTGACTTACATTTGGTATCAGAGCAATTAACCTCTATCTTGCTGGAGTTTTTGGAAAATTCCGTATACAAGAAAAATTTTTCATACTTGAAAAATATTTTTATAGTTATTTTTGGATTTTTTTTTCGATTAAAGGTATAAATATTCTATTAAGTGTTTTGGAAGGGTTTCTACATTAAAAAAACAATTATATGATTTTTTAATAACAAAATAAGATGTTGTGGCTGAGGCTGAGGCTCAAACCAGTGCTCTCATAGGGATGCATGGTTGTTAGAGAAGTGCTCTAAAGGTAATCATCTTTAACACTTATTGTATAAATTATTTTATAATTAATAAAAATATTTTTCATTATTTTGATGTTCATACGTTTATGGATTTGATGTTGATTTTAAATTGATTTAATGAAGTCTTTGATACAAAAAATAACATAGAGGAAATCATGATGAGATCATGATAACAAGATTCCTCCACAAAGCCGTAAGACCATGTATGGGGGCTGATGCTTGCCCAGTGTCGGAAGGTGAAGGAAGTTGGTGACCTAATGATAAGGGAGCTGGCGATCGAAGTCCCGGTAAACGGAGGCCGTAACTATAACGGTCCTAAGGTAGCACAATTTCTTGATAGAGGAAATTATGATGAGATCATGGTAATGAGATTCCTATTATATGTAATTATGTTAGTATCTAAACTTTCCCTATCCATAGGATTAATGAGATGTGATATCATTAATCCTGATAGACTAGCACATGTTATACCCTTGATTAGACCAAGTAGTAGATCTTATAAGCGACAGACATGAGTTGTTTAGAGTTAACATATGGATGTAGTAAGTACATTGGATTGACCTATTATGAGATAATCATATGGGTATTCTATTCTAGTGTCAATGATAGTCTCATTATAACAATGGAGCAAGTATCCTTTAACTTGATATGCTTAAGGATATCTCGAATACTGATCATGTGCTTTGACTCTATTCGTCGATGCCTTTCAGAGGTTATTCATAGGGTACTGATTGAGTACAGCTTGAGGTATTCGGAGGTAATTGAGTACTCAATAAATGATTCACCACTCCTGATAGAAAGAGATGATACCCACGACCTCTTGTCGGGTCATTACTCGAGAGTCTTTGGCCAGAGCAGAAATATGTCATGAAGAGAGTCTTCAATGATACATAGAGTAAGGATATCCTAAAGACAAGATCTAATATCACCTAGACTATACTTTGACCATACTTTGAACCAACTGGGGTATAGATAGTGAAAAGACGAATTGCATGGCAACATTGCATATGGAAGGATTCATAGTCAAAACACTGACTTTTCGGTCAATTAGGGGCCATGACTTGCTAGATACCACTTTTGACTTACTTGAATTAAGTGTTAATTTAAGTGGCCAACATAATCGGTAACCTAATGGGTCACACACATAGAAGATCCGAGGGATGAGTAAAATGGTCTTAAATGATGATTCAAGATATGTGAGAGTGTTTCAAGATTGTATCACGATGTGATCGTCCAACATAATCGGGAACCTAATAGGTCATACATATAGGAGATCCAAAGGATGAGTGAAATGGTCTTGAATGGTGATTTAAGATATAAGAGAGTGTTTCGGGATTGTATCGTGATGTGATCGTGGTAGAAAATGTTGCATGGAATGGATTAGAAATAAGTGTTGTTGACTGCCAATTTATCTATTAACTTTCCAAACTTTCATTAATGCATGCTATTCATGGTCATTAACTTCACATAATTTTTATTAACGCATGTTATTTATGGTCATTAACATCCTATAACTTCCATTAATGCATGCTATTCTTGTCCATTAACTTTTGATAACTCTCCATTTGTGATGGGGGTTATGGAAGGCAAATGGTGCAGAAAATAGAGATGATTTTTGCAGCTTGTGTAAGACACATGTGAAAAGAAAGATTCTTTCTTACACACACTTTTTTTTCTCTAACTCATACAAGAATTAGTCTTTGCCAACACAGAGAAAGAATTCTAATCATTTCCTAGTGAGGTTTCATCATTTTATCTTTGTGTGGACTTTTATTAGAGACGATCTACGTTGATCGTTGTAGTTTACGTCAACTCAACGTGGAGAAGATTAAAGAATGAAGGAGATCATCAGAAAGGTATGTAGACATCCTACATTTCATGTTTTTGTTTTCTATATCTATATGCATGAGTAGATCTGATTTTTGAGGTTCCATTTTATTTTCTGCTGTGTACATTTGATATATATTATGAATGAGATGCATGATTGGAACCTTACAATGGTGAGCCTCTACCTACTGCACTAAATGTTATCTTCATATACATTATGTGTTAAATTACGTATGTATAAAAGTTCAACAGGAAGGAGATTATCACTAGACTATTACGTCTATAATTTGTGTTGTGAATAAAATGTTAGAAAAATATTTTAGTGATTAATTATTAAGGCCTAGCCACAACAACCTTAAATATATAAAATTATATATTTACGTAATTAATCATATCAAGTTTTGAGACATTAATTGTAGTTAATTATTTTAGTACAATAAATTTTATTTCCCAAGAATTTTTATTATATTTGAATAATTAATTAAAATAAAATATCAAATTATTTTTCTAATTTTCCCACAGGTATTAAACATTGATATATACTTTGATAGTTTTATCATAAAGTTTAGCACAAATATGTTTGAATTAAAACTTAAGCCCATGTGTAATTTTTATGTCATTTGATTTATGTCATTTAAGATATGTTTCACATTGTTAATACATATATATAGTTTGTTAGCCTCAATTTACTGATAAATAACATTTATGTTTAAATTATGCAGCTATTCAATTTATTAATTTCTCTTATACAAGTTGTGAAACTCTCAAATTAAGAAGTGAAAACTATAAGATTTGGAAGAAGATAATTCTTCTTCATCTAGGGTGGATGGACATTGATTATGCCATCCGCAAGGATGAACAACCTAAGGTAACTGAGGCTAGCACTACAACTGAAATTGCTCTTTATGAATGTTGGAAGTGATCTAATTGCCTAAGTGTGATATTCATAAAAACCAAAATTTCTGTTGGCATTTGCAATTTTGTAGAACAACATAACAATGTCTGTGCTCTACTAAAGGTTATTGATGAGAAATTCAAAACTTCAGACAAAGCACTTGCAAGACCCAGATTATGAAGTTTTTATTTACAAGGCTCACCGGTGTCCGAGGTGTGCATGAGCACATCATAAAGATGAGGGACATTGCGGCTTAGTTAAAGAAACCCAAGGTTGAGATGTCTGATTCTTTCCTTATGCATTACATTTTGAACCCTTCTATCATCACTATACGAACCTTTTAAAATCTCTTATAATACACATAAAGATAAGTAGTCAATAATGAATTAATGACCATGTCTGTTCAAGAGGAAGGGAGACAGTTGATGAAACAAGGATAGAGTTCACAGAGACACATCTAGCTATTCAGGGAAAGAAGGAAAATCAAGCCAACATAAGGGGAAAAGGTCAAATACCTACCCAAGCTAACATTAAGAAGGAATCTAAGTGCTTCTGTTGTAAGAAAAAAGGGGAACAAATCAGGCACACTCTTTCATACTTTAGTTAGCTGCTCGACTAAAGCTAAATACCAGAGATATGATAAAATTTCAGATCTCAGATAATTTTTGTCCTCTATGTACCAGTGAGGAAGAATCAATTGACCATATCTTCTTCAATTGCTGCCACACAAATCTATTATAAAAAATTTCTCAATTTATTTAAGCTATAGGATATGAACCTCAGTTGGGAAGACTATTTGTATTGGATCAATGGGCTAAAATGGAAAAGCAAGGAGGATCTAAAAGTGTTCAAAGCTAGTTTTGCAATGCTTGTAAATTTCATATGGATTATAAGAAACACTAAGTTATTTGAGAAATCTGAGCTTTATAGTAAGTACTCCTGGATGGAGTTCTATCTCAAGCTAAGGATGACTATTTTGACAAAGTTTCATTAACATCTCATCTCAAATAGTATTAAACAACTAATGAGAATATAGAGAGTGCATGTATTGTTAATAATGAGCTACTTTGTACATACTCCATCTAGAAGAGAAAATCATCACTTCCTTTTGTAATTTCCACCTTTTATGAATGAATATACTACTTATTTTTCAAGAAACAAAAGAGAGAAAAAAGGACATATGAGGAAGGATTGTGTCAAATATAAGGAATAACTTGAAAAAGAAGGTAATCTAATCTCGCTAGTTTGTTTTGAATCTAATATAGATGAAGTTTGTCATGACATATGGTGGATTTATTCTAGTTGTACAATCCATATTAAAAATGAGTTGTAGGATTTGTAGAACCCAAGGAAGCCATTGGGAAGTGAGCAATATATCTTATCCAGAAATAAGATAAGTTCACATGTGGAGGTTGTTGGGGATTACAATTTAATTTTATGTACTGGTTTTATTTTAAAATTAGAAAAGACATTTTATATTCCCCATTTCTCTAGGAAATTGATCTTATTTTTTTTATAAGGAAATTGATCTTAGTTTTAAGGATTGTACCATTTGAATATTCCTTTCATTTTATAGAAGAATCTTTTAATTTAAATTATAAATTTGAATTTATTGGAAATGGTACATTATTTAATTGTCTTTTCCATTTTAATTTATAAGATAATAATTGTTATAATGCAACGCATGTTCATGCTAGAACAAAACGTTGTATCATGAATGAAAATTCCTCTGTGTTGTGGCACCGGAGATTAGGACAAATTTATATAGAAAGGA
The DNA here is from genome assembly GCA_027123425.1 of Erythroxylum panamense. Taxonomy (NCBI): domain Eukaryota; kingdom Viridiplantae; phylum Streptophyta; class Magnoliopsida; order Malpighiales; family Erythroxylaceae; genus Erythroxylum; species Erythroxylum panamense. The sequence goes on along the minus strand of JAOTIZ010000002.1, from coordinate 7,432,719 downwards.
TTCAAAGATTGGTAAATGAGGGAATTCTTAGGACTTTGGATTTCGTTGATTTTGAAACTTATATGGATTGTATAAAGGGAAAACAGGTCAACAAATCAAAAAAAGGTGCCAAGAGAAATTCAAACATATTAGAGATCATACATATGGATATTCATAGTCCATATATGGACTCGTATGATCAAAAATATTTCATATAATTTATAGATGATTACTCACGATATATGTATCTCTACTTGCTTCATAACAAGAATAAAGCATTGGATGCTTTCAAAATATTCAAAGTTGAAGTAGAGAAACAATGCGGTAAGCAAATTAAGATTGTGAGATTTGACAGAGGTGAACAATACCATAATAGATATACTGAAGGTGGACAAACACTTGGTTCATTTATAAGGTATCTTCAAGAAAATGGGATAGTAGCCCAATACACTAGACCTAGATCTCCGGACTAGAATGGTGTTGCAAAAAGAAGAAACCAAACTTTATTAGACATGATGCGGAGCATACTAAGTAGCTCCAAACTTCCTAAGTCCTTGTGAACTGAAGCTCTTAAGACGATAGTGTATATATTAAAGCATGTACCAACCAAGGTTGTTCCAAAGATGTCATTTGAGTTATTTAAAGGTTGAAAACTGAGGGGCCATTTGTTCTTCTTCTGTTTTTCTGTTGTAGTTTTCAGTTTTCATTTTCAATTTTATGTTTATGTTTTTCTTTCAAATAAAAAAAATTCATTTTGATTGTTAATGTTAATGTAGTTATATTTTTATCACTAATAATAATTACATATTAGATAAAAATTAAAGATAAATTATTTTAATTAAATAAATTTATTTAATATATTATATAATATTTATTTTAATATTATGTTATTTTAATAAAATAAACAATTTAAAAATTAATATTTATTTAAAATATATTTTAATTATAAATCAAATTTTATTGAATATATATATATATAATTTAATTATATATATATATAATTATTATAATTTAATTACATATGATTTAATCATAAAAATTAAATAAAATTATATTATTCATAATTTTTATTGATAATTAATGTTAATTTATTAAATACATAAAGTTGAATTAAATTATTCGTAATTTTTATTAAAATTAAAATAATTAAATAATATATTAAATGATAGTAAATCATATTATTAAAAAACAGAAACAAGAAATAAAAATAACTTTTTATGGTTTTTCGTAATTTTTTTAAACCGGAAGAAACTAAAACCAAAAATAGAAACTAAAAACTTAAAAAAACAATTTTTTTAACTAAACTTGAAAAAAAAAACAGAAAATAAAAATAAAATGGAAACAAACACCCTCGAAGTTTGTGACATATAAGCATTTAGAGATGTCCATCTGAAATAATAACTTATGATTCATAAGAGAAGAAATTGGACCTGAGGACTATAAATGGACATTTCATTGGATATGACGAAAGGGTTAAAGGATATAGGTTCTGTTGTCTATCACAGCATACTAGAATTGTAAAATCAATAAATGCAAAATTTCTTGAGAATGACTCGATTAGTAGGAAAGATCAATGTCAAGCTATAGTTTGCGATAATTATCATATGGATCATCAACCTTCCACCTTAAACAATAAGGTGATTTTTATTCACAACGATCCTCAAGTTCAAATAAATGTTATACAACTAACTGTTGAAATTCAACAGCCTACAATCAACATAAATGACAATCAAAAAATTCTACAAGTTACTGATAATTTAGTAGATCCAGTTATTCAGGAATTATTACAAAGCATTCGGCAGCCAGTTGAACAGGATGATGTTGGTGCAATATAAAAAGATCTTATAGAATAAGGAAATAGCTATAACTAGTTATTATGTTGTATATCTATAAGAATATGACTACAATATAAGAGTCGAGAATGATCATAAAACCTTTCACAAGCCATGATTTGAAATGAATCAAATTTATGGTACAATGCCATAAAGGAAGAAATGAATTTTATGAAAAATAAAAATGTTTGAGACCTTGTTAAGTTTCCTAAAGGAGCAAAACTTATAGGCTACAAATGGGTATTTAAGACAAAGAAAGACTCACTGGGCAAAATTAAGAGATACAAAGCAAGATTCGTTGCTAAATGATTCACTAAAAAAGAGAGAATCAATTACATAGATACATTTTCTCCTGTGTCTAGAAAAGATTCACTTTGTATAATTTTGGCATTGGTTGATCACTTTGAAATAGAATTGCATCAAATGGATGTGAAAATGACCTTCTTAAATGGTGAACTAGAAGAAGAGGTTTATATGAAATAATCAGAAAGATTCTCCTTTAATAATAATGAGCATTTGGTTTGCAAGTTTAAAAGATCTATATATAGATTTAAACAAGCATCCTACCAATGGTATTTGAAATTCCATGACATTATCTCATTATTTAGTTTTAAAGAAAATATCATGGATCAATGTATACACCAGAAGGTTAGTAGGAGTAAAATTTGTTTTCTTGTATTATATGTGGATGACACATTACTTGCAACCAATGATAGGAGTTTGTCTGAAGAAATATTTATCAATAAAGTTTTAGAGAGATTTTTATTAAAGATTGTTCATCTAGTGTAACTCCCATTGTGAAAGGTGATAGATTCAATTTGGATCAATGCCCAAAAAATATTTTAAAAGAGAACAAATGAAGTTGAATTAAACTCAAATTTAAAAAATATAAATTAAATGATGTATGCTCAAGTTTGTACAAGACCTGACATTGTCTTTTTTTTAAAGTTAGGCAGATATCAGAGTGAGTAGGATTAGATTACTGGAGTGTTGCATCGAAAGTATTGAGGTATCCTTTAGGGACCAAAGATTACATGCTTATATACAGACAAACTAACAATCTAGAGATAATATGGTACTCATATTCAAATTTTTGTTAGGTATGTTGACTTATAAAAATCAAAATATCTTCATGTTTGCCCATTGAGCCATATCTTAGAGTGTCAAGTAGTCTTTAACTACTACTTTTACCATAGAGGTTGAGTTTGTTTCTTGTCTTGAGACTACATCACATAGTGCATGGCTAAAGAGTTTCAAATGTAAGCTTAGACTTGTAGATTCTATTTCTAGGCCATTGGGAATATATTGTGACAATTCAGCTACTATTTTTCTATCTAAAAATAATGAAAGTGATAGTTAGAGTAAACACATTGACGTTAAGTTTTTATCTATAAAGGAATATGTTAAGGAAATGAAAGTGATCGTTAAACACTTTAGCACTAAATTGATGATAGTTGATCCTTTAATAAAAGGCATGCTACCAATGAAGTTATAGGATCATGTTGTAAGAATGAGATTGAGTTCTATTATATAGTTTTCATTGTATGAACAATATTGTTTTCGTGAAACTCTTATAATATTCTCATATTATGGTGCATACTATTGAATTTTGAGAAAATTGATTATTTTGCAATAAACATAGAATTTATTCATTAAGTAATGTTACCATGTTCAGTTTGATACAAAATATAGTATACTGTAATATATGGAAGATAATATTCAATAACTAGATGACCTATTGTCATGATTCATATATTATATTTGGATCAGATTAGGATTTGATACCAAGTTAAACATACGAACCAATTAGGAGAATATTAGAAATGTTCATATACTAGTTTAATACCCATAAATGATGATCCAATGTTATATAGTTAATAGGTATGAATATCCTAGTTTTATGGTAACTGAAAGTGTGCTTGATGGAAGCACATTGTTATATATTTTTTCACTCAGATTTTTGGGATTCCTAAGCTTCTTTTCTCTTCTGAAAATGTACAATATCAAATTGGAAATTGAGAACTTAGAAGAATTCCAAAACACAGACTCTTTAAGCAAAGATAACAATGACTGAAGGTATTTCATTTTCTTCCACATTTAGTTTATTTGTTATTCTAACATATATTACTGTTGAATATATATCTTAGAATTGACTTACACATGAAGCATAGCTGCCACGAAGCAATGTTGCTAATCACTGTAGCTCAATACATCATCAATCCTTTATCGAAAACCTCAAGACTCTCTCTTCTCATATCTAAAAGGCCGCCATCAATTGTTATTCCAATGGTGGCTAGTGCATTGGTTGCAATTTCCATCACCAACTGCATTTCCATTACCATTGAGAAATAATAAACTTTCTTGTAAATCTTCTCCTTAATAGGTAAATACAGTGCAAATAACAAGACAACCCTAATGTAGAAAAGAAACTAATGAAGTACATGGCATAAGTTAAGCCATCAGGCCGATCATGCTTTAAACCTAAGGTCAAAAGGACTAAACTTAGGGTTAATAGGATCACATAGTTCATATTTTGAAATGGATTCTTTCAGCAACGTTGACGAAGATACTAACATTGGGTTATATTTAAAAAAACCAAAATGTTCGAATATTTAATTGTCATTTTTTAAAGTTCGCACTATAATTATAAAATTAAGTAAAGTTTGAGATTTTTTTTAATTAGTCCTTAAAAACATTTGAAATTTCAAAGAAAATAAACTCCAAATATATATTAATTTAGGATTACTAAAAGCTTCACTTATTTTCTCATTTTAGTTATATCAAGTCGTTTCCAACTTCCCTCTGCTACTCAGAAATCATCTGGTATTAGAGTCTTATCTTCATCTTTAATTTTTATTGGAATATCCTATTGTCTGCTTATTTAAGCTTTGATAGACAAACAACTAAAAAAAATGCATCCAACTCAGGATAAGAATTTAGAGGCTGTTTGTTTTCTTTTTTTTTTCCGTTTTTTGTTGTAGTTTTTATAAAAAAAGAAACATCCTTTTAAAACATGTTTGGTTCGTTAATGTTGCGTTATGATGTTTTCAAAAAAAAAAAAAACCATAATAGTTTCACAAAAACAGAAAAAGACCTTTCCCTAATATTTCACAACAAGTTTTCATGTATTCTTAAACTTTTTTGTTCACAAAACGTTTTTGAGTGCTTTGAAAATAGGTTTCTCTTCTCTGTGTTGTTGTCTATGTCTTCTAATGAGTCTTCTGCAGCCTACGATTTCTCAAGTTTGTTTTTATATCTGTTGCTTAAGAAATCTAACATCAAGCAAAAACGGTTAGAATGATGAAACCATGACAGATCAATATCCTAAGATCCTATCTTTGACTCAGGTTTCAAGTGAAGGAAGCTTCCCAGATTGCTGCTTTGGACTCTAAGGCGACCTGTTTTGGACGACGCAAAACTGGGTCTTAGAGAAGACAGTAAGGGGGCGTGACGTAGATGGTTAATTGGAGATAATTTGATTGCAGGGGGTTATGAGAATGGTACGAGGAGTGTTGCTGTGAGAGAGAAAACGGTATTTCACTTTAACAAATAGGGATATTGTATTGTGAATGCTTGGAAGATGATGCTTTGAAGTTTGGAGTACAAGAAATTGTTTTTATATGTAGGGAATAAAGCAACAGGCATGGAGTAGCAGAGGCAATGTGCCTTGCAATCACTGTAATTTCATTAATACACACCACTTTTCTGCCAGATTTGAGTATGGTTTGATTACCAATAAAAATTATTCAAAATGAGATGATATTAGATTCTAATTAATATGTAATTTTTAAAATATATTTAATTGACATATATTTTAATTTTATCTATAATGATAATTAATTAATTTAAAATATAATATATTATGTTAAAATTATTAACATAAGAGTATAATTACAAAATTAGAAACAAGATGATAAAATTAAACATATTTTTGTTTTTAGTTTTGCATTATACATCTCATCCAAATATATTTTTATTTTTAATTTTTATATTACAAATTTTAACTAAATAAATTTTTATTTTTTAAAAAGATATAAGCTAAAACTTAGAAATTAAAACTAAAAATCACAATAGAATCAAAAGTAAGTTAGCTTTTGACGTAGTTAGTTCATCCCCATCATATCAGGCTCGCTGCACGCTACTGCTTCAATGCTAGCACGCTCCACCGACACCGTCGCCCAAATAATTAACCAGTGCCGCCTCCAGATTGGGATATCAAAACATGAATTAGTCCATTGTGTTACTGCTGTTGTGCGACTGAGAACTTGGTATCTGAACCAGTCTACCTGTGAGTGAATACAGCACTATGACAACGGGAAATGGTTATTGGAAAGTGAAAAAACGGTCGACAGGTCAGAGAGGACAAAGCCACAAGGAGCCAATATGATGGGTTAAGCTGTTTTGGCTTAGTCGGTGGGTGTTCGAATTTTAGACAAATTTAAGTCATTTGAAAATGGCTTAAACTCGAATTTAAACAATGTAACTTGAGCTTTGAAAAAACTTTAAATCTTGACTCAACCTATAGGGTCAGATTCTCTGGGCCTATAATCCAGTTTCAATTTTGTGCCAAAAGTTCTTATTTGTGTGATGAAATCTTCTTATAAGCACCATATTTAAATTCCACACGACACATCACATCAGTGAGACGTAAAAAGGAAAATTGTTGTTTGGATATTTTCTGGTCGACTTTGTTTGTGAGCAAAGACAGTACGTGACGGTAGCTCATTCTGCAAATACATTCATTTCTAGGACTTCTGTCGGTTCTCGTAAATGGAAATAGGAAGAGGTGTTAACTCCGAAATAAACATACTTGTATCTTCATCGCAACTAAATTGATAAGGCGTTTTTTTATTTAAATAAGATCACGGATTTAAATCTTTTTTATGTATGTAATTATTTAAAATTTGATATCAGAGCTTTATCTCTTATAAAAAACCTACTCAATTTGAGCGGAGATTAGTTTAAGTATAAATAATTTAAAAGTGTCTTCCCATAATTGAAACCCTCTTAAAATACCTCGTAGATAATATAAAAAAAACTTATATACCAAGTTTAAATATCAGTCGATATCCCGGACATTTTTAGTATCAGTTGATACTCAATTTGCAAAAATATAAAAACTTCAATTTTTTTTAAAATTCTCCGCCTCTCTCAACTCACTTCCCTTTTCTTTTTTTCAAAGTTTTTAATTAGTTATTTAGTTCAATTTTTTGTGATTTTTTAATTTTTATTTTTAAAATAAAATAAATATTTTTATTATTAATAATAATTATACATGACATAAAACTTAAAAATAAATTATTTATTTAAATTTATTTTAATCTTTTATATAATATTCATTAACAAAGTATTAATAAAACATTTTATTTTTTAAAATAAATATTTTAAAAATATTATTTATTTTATACATTCTAATTATTAAATCAAATTTGATTTGAATTTTATATATTTTTAAAATATATTTAAATTTAATTATATTTATTAATATTT
>JAOTIZ010000002.1:7404938-7418345 GCA_027123425.1 Erythroxylum panamense | reverse complement strand
ATAATAAGTAGAAATTTTATAATAATAATAACAATAAATAATAATAATTGTAATAATAATAATAATAACATTATTAATTCCGAATAATAAAATTAATAATAAATATTATATAATAATAATAATAACAATTAATAATAATAATAAGATAATTAATTTCTTACAATAAAATTAATAATAATATTAATAATATTAATAATAATAAGAACAATAATGAGTAGAAAATTTATAATAATAATAATAATGAGTTTAATAAGATAATTAAGAATAAAAAATTGATAATTTAATAATAAGTAGAAAATATATAAGAATATTTAATAATAATAATAATAATAATAATAATAACATTTTGATCTTTTTATTACTTATTCCTTTCTTATTCTAAATTTATATTTTCAAATCAACATTGAAATAAAAATGCTTTCTATATTTTATTCTCTAACCAAACAAAATAATACTCATTCTGTTTTATTCCTCATCTTTTCTATTCTTAAGAATAATTATTCTATTCCTTATCTATTTCATTTCTTGAACCAAACATGTCGTTAGTGTTTTATCCTCCAAAAAGAGAGACCAATGAAGCTTTCAGACTATTCTATATGATGATCGACATGTTGTCAGAGGGATGATCTTGAGATTGGAACTACATGGGCTTCTGTGAGAACGGTTGCCCCAAACAGGCCTGTTTCTTGTTTGAAGAGGTGACAATCGCAAAGGGCTGTTTCAATGTTTTTGGAAAAGGGGTGATACTGTTTCTAACATGACAAATTAGCTTAAAGAGTATTCATGGCACAAGATGACCCCAAAAGACAATTATTTTCATAAGCGGAAAATATATCTAACAAAATCGAGCTGTATTTCTAGAAGAAGGGCGTAAATAAAAATAGTCTCATATTTTTTAGGACCCTAGAAGTTTGTATAGCCGACAAATATTTCACTTCATGAAAGCTTGACATGGTCATGAACTTGAGATCGGTAGATAGCTATGCATTCCTGTCAATGCCTTCTTGTTTTAGATTCAACTTTAGACAAAACCGTCCCCGAAAGCTTATTCAACTCGTACAGTATCCCGGCAGAGAACAAGAAGCTGCATGAAATACAGGAAGTTAATAGAGCCACTAGCAGTTAATGTAGTTACATGGTCTACATCGTATCTTTTCCTTTTACTCGGAATCATCCTTAATTAGATTCAATTCAGTCACTTGAACTGGAGTGTTCTCAAACTTATAGCTACTCTTGTTGCCAACATTATACTAAATTGAACTGTTACATCTGCTTACGGAGTTTGAACCAAAGAGACCTTTGTGGTGTATGAACATATGCATTGACAAGATCATAAGGGAAAAAGCAAATAACATGTCGGGAAAAAAAAATTACCATGTCGTGATGCAAACTCGATGAACAGTGCTAGCTGCAATCAGAGCAACGGCTTCTGCCAATATGACTGCAAGAAGAAGAAATAGCCAGATTTTTTGTTGTTTTCAGGCATAAATGCAACAATAAATAACCTTATAAATGGCATTAAAGGAATGAATTTGGTTGATAGAGAATATGCATGGATAAGATAAAATAGAATTTTGGATGCTGGTTAAGAGCCGCCAGTAAAATAAAGTATAGACAGCATCCGACCAGATTCAAGCACAGAAAATCTGACTTGTTCAAAACGATATCATCACAGGATTAACTGTTCTTTTAAAGCAAAAAGTTTCAAAATATTGAGAATGGTTTGGTCATTTTATAAAACTAAACACATTCTTTTCTTTATACTACATACTTAAGTCGATGAGAAAAGGCAAGCAATAGTAGTAGCCACACTGCACTCACCAGCACCCCAACCAGTCTTCATGTTACAAGTTTCCTGGTAATTCCCGAAGAACTGCAAAATAACGATCATAAGTGAGCATTCTCATTAAGATCCCATTGTATAAGCTGATTACAGACTTTTGATTTCTTTCAGCCTATTATTGTATTAGTACATTGATAATCAGAATGTAAATTAATGGGATTGACAAATGTTGAATCATGGCGCTAAAAAATAAAAGCAAAATAAATAATTAAGTAGAATAGGAAGTCCTGAGCCAAGACAACAAAGCCCTATTGACAAGAAGATCAATGGCAATGACAAATGTAGCTAATAAGCTCCAACATCTTCTTCTCACTCTTTTCTCATCTTCCCCTCCCCTATTCTCCACAAAAAGAGTCAACTAGGAAATGAGAATTACGCACCCAATAAAAGTACCAAAAAAGAAAAGAAAATCATTCTTCAAGACCCCAGACCATAAGCATTACGAAAGTATTGGTCTATCATGAAGAGCTCTAAACTCACAGTTAGCAGCACGAGAAATAATATAGAGCTGATGAAGCCTCCAAGTATTGTAAATAACTCCGTGGAAGCCAATTGCGCTTTATACATTTGCTGAAGTGAAAGAATAACAGTAAATAACAGCAAGGAATACAGCATGGAACTTCCTGGACTGGCCATGATCTTCCTGTTACACTACACAAAAACAAGTATCAGAATGACAATGAGCGCCTAAAAGTTCCATTCCAAAAAGCAGCCTCATGTATCCAAATCCAAATGCTATATACAACTACCAGCTCTTCATAAGCCAATGAATCAACTAGCTAGAACACATTAAAAAAAAAACCCCCAGATACAAGGAAACAAATCACCAAGTTCATTGTTTTAGATATAAGGAGCTTACAACAACCCATCTATGCCCTCAACTACGATTATTTAAATTCACCTCTAAAACCCAATTTAGTTTCACTGACGGTCCCAGAAAATGATTTTGTGAGACTGTGAGCAATAACCAATCAGATTGCGATAGACCTCCAGAAAACCAGCATAAATCTAATACAATCACCAACACACATATCGCAGGCATGCCTATCAGTATCATAATAAAACGCAGACGGCCAGTTGTTGTGTTAAGAATCAAATTAACATCAAAATGAAATATTTGAAAAGCTTGCATACGTTCCCCGGGTTCTGATGGGTCACAATTCTCGGGAGCCAAACGGACGAGAGAAACTTAACAGAAAATTTACCTTTAACCGTTAAGATCGGAAACCCTAGGCGACCCTGCGATCTCTCTTCACTGTCAATTGGTATTAAAATTTTCAACATAAAAGCTTTTTCTTTTGTAAATTAAAGAGATTTTGGGGGCATAATTGTCAAAAAGAAGAGTATAAGAAACGCAACGACGTCGCTGAGGTGAGGCAACAACAGTGTATCATAACAAATTGAAATTGATAAGCGTAAAAGATTGTGTGTAAGTTAAGGCTTATTAAATTTGACATTATTTGTTTCTCTAAGTGATATGTCTTTATCATGTAATTGATTTCTATTTATGTGACATTTATGTCTTAGACCCTTATTAATTATGAACTACTTTATTCTTCAAAAATGTAATTGTCATTTGACTCAAAATAATTGATGATATTTTCATCTTGTATATAATTCTCATCGATATCATCTTTACCATCCACTCCACTTTTTTCTATAGCTTTCTCCATTTTTGTTATATGTTGCACACGTTACTTTCTATATTTTTTCTTTCAGTTGTCCTCTTTTAGAGGAAAAAATTAAATTTATAAATACTACCATCAATTTTCATCATCCAAACCTAAATCAACCCCTCCCTAATCCTCACATTATCAAATAAATTCTCTTTTTGCTCGATTGGATCAACTTCACTGTCGCTTACAGCGACACTTTTTGTTAAGCTACAACTTCATTTGTTGAATGTACAACAATAGAGTGAGTGATATTTTAAAAAATATCATTTGCAATTTAGTAATAACATCAACGTTAATAATATTATCAAATTATTCATTACCAACTTTAACATCCACATTTTAGTTTAAACATCACAAGATAAATTCGCAATCAACATATCTTTTATCACCTTACGTTCTATAATAAGCTTACTTATCTTTATCACATAATCATCACTGTTTGTCATCTTTATTAACTATTTTTTACACAACCAACTGGCACTTTATATAACTTATTTGTTTTGGGTCCTATAACATCTTTCACGAGCATCTTTTCAAAGTCTCATTAAACAAAATTTATCATGGTCAATGTCTTAACTTTCAACATCTACACCCATATATTCCACTTCTTTTAATAACATGTATAAAATGAGGTTAGTTACAAAGGGGTATATATAAAGATATGAGTTAGATTTCTAAGAGACTTTTGGACCTATTGCTAAGCTCAATAAAATTTGCATTCTCATATATATTGGAGCAAATCGAGATTGGCCCCTATAACAATTTAATGTTAAAAATGTCTTCTTTAATGACAATTTAGAGGATGAAGTCCACATAAAATTGCCATTGGCATTTACAAGCACTAGAAATGAAGTGCGTAAATTGAAAAAATTAATATACTGGCTTAAACAGTCCCCTAGAGGTTGGTTTGGGAGGTTTTCTTTTGCAATGAAAACCTTATGTTATAAAAAAAGTAATTTAGATCATACTTTGTTTGTAAAACACAAAGAAGGAAAGGTAACAACTATAATTGTGTATGTTAATGATATTGTCTTGACAAGAGATGATCCATATGAGATGAAGTTGTTACAAAGTTATTTTGCTATTGAATTTTAGATGAAAGATTTAGGGCAGCTAAATATTTCTTAAACATTGAAGTAGTCATATCTAAACAAGGCATTTTTCTTTCATAATGAAAATATGTGCTAGATCTTTTAATTGAAACAAGATTGCTTTTATGCAAACTAGTAGAAATGTCATTGAGGTAAATCATAAGCTTAGAATTTTCCTAATCGAGTTTCAACAGAATACGTCGTTATCAACATTTGGATGGGAAATTTATTTATTTATCATGCATAAGGCCATATTTAACATGCGTTGAGAATGTCGTAAGTTATTTTATGCATGCACCAAGTAAAGAACACATTAATGCAGTGTATTAAATCTTAAGGTACTTGAAAAATACTCCGGGAATTATTATAAAAAAATAATGTTTCTAATATTAAAGTATACATGGATGCCAATTGGGTAGGTGATCAAATAACCAGAAGGTCAACATCTAGTTATCTTACATTTGTGGAAAGTAATACTAAAGAGAAATTTCGAGGAATGACTCATAAGGTCTACGAACTATTATAGATTATGGGTGTTTTAAAAGATTTTGAGATTAAATATGCAACACTTGTGAATCTTCATTATACAACAAAGCATCTATTGGAATTGTACAAAATATAGTATAACATGACAACATTAAACATGTTGAGGTTGGCAGTCACTTCATCAAGAAGAAGTTTGAGGAAAAGAATATAAACTTCTCATTTGTCAATTCAAAAATCAATTAGTCGATATACTCACAAAAGATATTCCAAAGAAAGTCTTTCATGATATCATCAATGAGTTGGACATGATTCATATTTTTGCTCCAACTTAAGGTGGAGTGTTGACATGAGTTGTGTAATATCCTATCTTCTAAATTGTTGAAGGATTTAAAGTGTTAGACTATTGAGTCACATGAGTAGCCTCATATAGAATGAATTTAGTACATTTATGACATGATTTTATGATTGATTTCATATGCATCATATTAGCATACACATATAAATTATGATTTAGAAAATAATGCAAAGATAGTATATGCACTCAATTGACACATGTCGGGGTATGAAACAAAATGAATATATGTATTTCCAATGTCTCGTACTTTGGTTTACCAATGACAAGAATTGATGGATTGCAATTAGTAAATTGAATTAATTATTACAATTGGGAGATTACTGAAGTGATATGTGCATCTATTTTAGGAAAACTTTTAAATGTTAAGACAAATTGATATATGAAAATTTAAGGTGACTAGACCTAAAAAATAGTGACACATGAAATTAGTAATAGAGTGACAAATTATGGTATGATTGGGTGACAAATGGCTTATGAAATATGAGACAAATGGACTATTTATATAGTGACATTTGGTAGTTGAAGAAGAAAGAATGTAGCATGGCTCTTTACATGACAAGTACTTACCACATACTTGTAACCAACAACACCCACACCTATACATGGTTATCTTTTCTCTTGTTTCTACTATCTTTCTTCTCCTTCTTCCTCCTTCTCACCACTGAAACTCATTTCTCCTTTATAGCTTTGATTTTTTGCATGAATTCTGTCCAATTCCTATCTTAAAATTAAGATGATATTGCATGCATGGAGAGTTAAGTTAGACTTGATGAATTGAGGTGGAACTTGAACTAAACAAGTAAGTAAAGTATTGACCTTTATAGCATGTTATAATAAAAAGATTATGATGACTGAATTGGGATGGATTGTATATGATGTTAATGATGAAGTGTACTAGAATATGATGGATGAACTTGGATGCTTTTATGTCTTATTCTTGATGTATAAAAATCATAGGTTATAGGGTGTTATATGGATAAACTGGATTGAGAATTTGAAGTAAGTAAAGTATTGATCTTGAATTTGGAACAATTAGGACTACATGAATGATAATGAATAATAGTTCTGTTTTGATTTTGATACATGAAAGACTATAAATTGTGAGCTACCAAATAAATTACTTGAATTTGAATTGGATATGAAATTGATGAGGAATTAACATATAATTAGGTTATAATTGAGATATAAGTAACGTACTATGATGAAGATGTTAAAACTGGAAGAAAATTGAAGGAAAAGGATTGTGAACCTTTGGTTCACTGATTCCACGATCGTGGGAAAAAGTTTGTGTTTTGTGTGATATTTAAACCATATATCATGGGAGCTACATTAGCTCCTTCCCATGATTGTGGGCAATTCATTGAAGTGAAAAATTTTGTGTTTTGTGTGATATTTAAACCATATAAGGATAAGATATTATACTTTGGTGAATTTGGACTTAATTAGGGCTTGAAATGAACCTAGTTTGATATTGGATTAATTGGTTAAGGGTTTGATAAGTTTAAATTGTTAATTGAGGTTATAATTTAAGAAATGGATTGTTTGATATCAATGTATATGAATTTGGAAAGTATGAGTTGTTAATGGTATAAAGATATTCTTATGAATATAAATGTGATCCAAAGGATATGAGTAATATGAATTAGATATGAATGAATGAGAATTGGGAAATTAAATGAATATAAAGTATTGGAAAGGGTTTGGTGAATATTTGAGTGATGAATTGAGAGTAATCAAACTTACTTAAGGTATTAACCTAAATTGCAAACTAGAAGTGTACAAGCTATGATGTATGAATAATCAAGACTTGTGATTAAGGATACATATCCGGGAAAGTCAATTGAGTAGGCATTGAACATGACATGTATATATATATATATGAACGATTGAATAATCATATGATTGATCAACTTATTAATGTGTCAAATATGAGTGTATTGCATGAAGATAGATACATAAGTTGATCGCCATCATCTAGACATTGCCAGATCATCAATGCAATAGCTTATCGGAAGTGTACTGTGAGTTAACCTAAATATTTTCTTACTATAACTAAGTTGTTTTTGATTAACTGTCTGATATTGAATTGTTATTGATATAAATGTGATAATTTTGGACTTTATTGGTCCGTGGAATTTGATATTCGGGAATATGTTAGAAGTGCTTTATAATTGTATGTGAATATAGAATATGTGACCAATTGAATGATGAATGCCGGACTTGGATCAAAAGAATGTGATATGTGACTTAAGCACACGGAATGAGAAATACTGGATGCATATTATGTAATTTGTTGCATCTCATTACATCGAAATGCATGAACAAATAAAGGAGTTGTGATCGAAGTAGCCACCGTGTGAAAAAGAGCTTTAAGCTTATAAATGTGATAAAGAGCATTAGGCTCAGATACAATGAGCCTGGTATCCACAGCGGTTACGGGACATAAATGAGCTCGGTATCTGCGGTGGGTACAAGACAGTATAGGCTTTCGATCACAATAAAGTAAAAATGAAATGGAGTCACATGTCCATTTGCATATGCATCCTTACATATTAAATGATCAAATTGACATGCCTTATTGAGCTGAGGTGAATTACTGAATTGTCTATATGTGTGAAGAATGTGATGTAATATTGAATGATGTGAAATACTTGTTGAAATGAGACATGTTTTGCCTATGTATTTCTAACCTGAGTGAAAACATTAACAATGATTCACTCACTGAGTTCTCAAAACTCATCAAAATTGTCAGAAAAGATCTAGTTAAACTAATTGGAGTATAAATACTGCAATTGGACATGAGTTAGTAGCCGGGATCAGTTGTACCTGCAGATGTCTCTAGTCATTATGCATCAAAAACAAAATTTCTCAACTATTGTACAATGTACTTGTGAATTTTAGAAGTGTAATGACATTTGAGACTTTATATGTTTGTGAATAAAGATGAGACAAAATGATTATTGGAATGTTTTATGATATGTGTGATGGTTTAAAATGTGTAATGAATTAATTTGATCGACTTAACGTGTCATTCTCGTAAGGTATGTTCTCGAATATCCTTTGCTATGTCAATCATATACTTTATGGAAGTGGCATGTTAAAAGTTGTTCATACTATAACTAATCAGATGATTATGTAATTGTAGAAGTATATCATGTATATATTTAATTTCCTTTGAATAAAAATGTTTCGTATTTTAAGGTGCAGTGGTACCTATATATCTTCTACAATTTGGAGCAGGAAACTTCCATTAATAAAAATCCTATTCTATTGTTGCTATTGTCAATAATATGTAATCATTAAAAATAAGATTAATCAAATTAATAGTTATACTAGTATTTGGTATCAAATATTATAAATGATAACAAAATTACTCTTATTTAATTATTATACGATTTATATTGTAAATAATTAACCAAAATATTTAAATTTTATAAGTAATTAATCAAAATTGTTTTTAATAATTTATAAAATTTTTAATGTTTAAATAATTATAAATGAATTTTATTACAAGAATAACATTAAAAAAGTAAGAAAACTTGATTTATTTAGTATAATATCAATGAAAATATTCTCATAATATCATGATAATATTATTATAATCATCTCTCATTTATTTCTTATTTCTTGCAATTGATTTCTTCTTGATTATTTAGAATTTATTTCAGTTTTTTTGTTTTATCCATTTTTTTGATTTCCTATTTTATCCATTACCAATAATCAAATAAGTAAAAGTTATGAAATAAAGAGTGCATTCGCTTCTTTATTAATGGCAATTAAAGTTTTCTGTATATAAATTTGGTAAAATAAAATAAATCAAAGCATTGTTGGCTATTTTTCAGTATTTCGTGAAGGTCTAAATTTGATAAAATAAAATAAACCAAAGCAAAAAGTAACCTGTTCACTATTTTTATTTACAACGTGGTCATAAATTAAGGTACGTAGGAGGATAAGAAGCGACCAACTTTGAATCTTTTGACTATAAAAATCCAAGGTTAGCTGGGAATTCACCTCTCTTTGAATCTTCCAGCCTGCAAAGATTGACCGCCTTCTAGTAAAGCATGCCCATCCTGAATTTTTAATTGTTAGACCAATTCAGAGTACGCTCGTGCTTGAGCCGCTGGTTCTTGATCTCTCACTTGTTGATGAACTGTCAGCCCACAGGGAAGTTCTGAATGACTCGTGTCCCAGAGGCAATGGCCTGTCTGGTAATCTAGGAATGTTGGTATCCCCCTCCAGCATTTTCAGTGCTTCATCTATAGTAGGTCTAAAAGCAACCATTACATGGGCACATAGCAACCCAACAAGGACAAACCTTTCCATAATCCCTTTTGGTCCTTGTTCCCTTATTGATTCATCGAAGATCTGTTCCACTCTTCCCGACTTTGTCAGCATCCATGCCCAATCTGTGATTAAAACATAAGAAGAATTTGATGTTTCCAACACTTTTCTTCCACTCACGATTTCAAGAATGACTATTCCAAAGCTATATACATCACTTTTCTCTGTTAATTGCCCATATAGAGCATATTCAGGTGCCAAGTAACCATGGGTGCCTGCTACTCGTGTTGTAAGATGAGACTGACCTTCTAAATTCTGCTTGGCCAATCCGAAGTCTCCAACTTTCGCTTTCATTTCCATGTCTACCAAGATGTTTGTTGCCTTGATGTCACGGTGATAAATGGCCGGTTTGATACCGTAGTGCAAGTAACTGAGTCCTTTGGCTACCTCCAGAATGATGCTCTTACGCTTAGGCCAAGTTAACTGCCTCCTTCTACGGTCGCTTGACAAATGGTCACTAAGACTGCCATTGGACATGAAATCATAAACAAGATATCTTCTTTTACCGTTAATGTCGTCGCTTGTGACGCAACATCCTCGGAGAGACAGGAGATTCCTATGCCTTATTTTGCTTATGATGTCAACTTCGTTGGAGAAATCCTCATCGCCCTGTGAGTCTAGATCATGCATTTGTTTTACCGCAATCGAGGTTCCATCTGTAAGAGTTCCTTTGTACACAATACCATGAGCACCTTGGCCTATGAAATTCTTCTGAGAAAATCCATTGGTGGCTCGTTCAAGTTCAGATAAATGGAACCATTTTGCTCCAGAATTAGGCAAAACACTGGCCCTAACACTGCTAACGTAATCTTCGTGTGAAGCATCAAGCCTTCTCCTGGTATTCCACTTCCTGTACCAAATAATGATTCCAAAGGCAAGCAAAACCCCAATAATAACACCCAATAAACCGAAAGCCAATTTGAGAGAGCTTCTTTTGCTTGAAGCCTTGGATTTGTTGTTGGTTGCAGAGCTTTGCAGTGGTAAGGCGAGCATGCAACCAGCGGTGCTGTCATCCAGTGGACCACGCTCGTTAACAATTCCAGCGGCATATAAGCAAGTAAAATAGAAGCATTTTGAGGAATTTCGTGGGTTTAAGTTGGTCAACTGGGAGTTAACCTTCAAGCCAGCATCAAGACAGGAGCTACAGCTAGTTAGTCCGGAGACGTCTCCTCTGCAGGATGTGTCTAATGGGGTCATCGGACCGACCTTTTCAATCCAATCCTTTGTACTAACTATGCCCGCACAACTAGTTGTGTTAGAGACAAACTGGGAGCTATTAAAACACCGAGGGACTAACGCTGGGTCTACGGACAACGCAGCGAGCTTTGTTTGGAAATCAGATAGGCAAGAACTTGAAACAGTTGCATTAGGCAGCTGGAACATGGAAGTCTCTCTGAGATGTTGGCCGAGTCCCATGCCAATGAGGCTGAGAAGAGTCAGGCAACAATGTCCTCCTCCATCAGAGCGACACAATGATGTGTCCCATGGGACTGTCTGTACATAGCTGAAATCTATGGGACATAAAGAAGCGGCAGAGACTGAATAGATCACGGAAATGGTAAGGAAGAAGATGATAAACAACAGATGGTAAGAAAGCAAAGAAAGGCTCTTCTTGCCCATTTTCACTTTCTTTGAGCTTGTTATTGTCCAAAGCCGTCGTGGTTCTGGAACTCGTGAGAGATTATATATCTGAACCAATCTATCCAGCAGTCAACAATCAACATCCGCTATCCACGCTCGAAAGTTCGTGTTTTTTACTTTCGTGTTGATAAACTGATCAAAGTGATTGACAATTCAAGATAGCCGTCTGGTATGTGCTACTTTCCTTTTCTTCATATCGCAGGGCGCTGCTTAACTTCCAAGTTGGTACGTTGTTGTTGACTTTTTATATATGGGATTGGATGAGCTTCCGGGAGGAGCAGGTTGATACTAATCCAGGAGGAGCACGCTGATACTCTGTATCACGGCTGACATTGGCTGTCACGTCATGACGCTACTAAGGTAACTCAACCTTTTAACTTTCAAGAGGCCCACACCGTGCCTGGTTCAGGTAGAGTTGCATTTTGGTCCACATCAGTTCAGATTTAAAATCCATCAATAAAAATTTAATTAATTAAAATTTAGATTTAAAATTTAGATTAGAATGGAGCTTTCAATCAGATTCAAGAGACCCAACTCCTATTAATTGTCAATGTTAAATTAGATTGCTTTAGTATTTTAAATTTTATAATAAGTCTTGAGTCTTAAAATTTTGTATCTCAAAAAATTAATTATTTAAATTAAATCTAATTTTAACTATTAATTTATTAAGTAATTTATTAAAATATGTAATTTGTATTTAAAAATAAAATCTATATTTTATTATAAAATAAAGTTCCTTATTTTAATAATATTGTACAGATTTCTTAACTGTAAAAATCATTGTTTTTAATTTCGTACCGTATTCACCAAAAAATGATACGAAAAATCCTTCTTAGGTATTAGTCGTTCGTACTTGTCTGTACCAGCAATTTTGCTTGGTACCAGCTGATATTTAAAACACCGATCGGTACTGTAAATTTTAAAAAAAATTAAAAATATAAGAAAGTTTTTGCAAAAAATCAAAACTTTTAACAAAACTTACAAAAATACCTTCAAGTGCTTTGCCTCCCTCCCTCTTTATAATCAAATATATTTATTTATTTATATTAACTATGATGCTTTTTAAATTATAGTAGTTGATCATATATTTATTGTATTAATTTAATAATACAAAGTTATGCCTCATAAAATTATTGTTAATTAAATATATTTTTAAAATAAAGACCATTAATAAGTCAATTAAGTTTCATAATATTTAATATAATTATGTGTAATGACTTTTTGTGATATTGAGTAAATTTTAAATTTTTTAAAAATTAATAACTCATATAAGTGCATTATTTTTAAAATTTCACCACATCTATGTGTAGTAGAATATGAAATTATCAGCTTTCAATTTAACATTAATTTTTAAAGTTTTATTTTATTTTTATATATAAAATATTGTTGTTGGTAATTTTAATATGTAACTTACATAAAAATTTTAACTCCCTTATTTAAATTAAAATTTAAGATAATATCTAAATGTTGTCATTCATTTTATACACAACATTTGAATCCAAATAATTACACAAAAAGTTAATAGAATCTTTGCAACCATAATTGTTAAATTATTATACATTTTTTATGAACGTAACAACTTCATGTAATAGTAATATAAATGTTGGGCCCGGGTCCCGGAACCCAATTCCCGAGGTGGCCCCTGGAGCTGCGCCCTCGATGGGCTACCCGAAACGTCGGACCCGATCCCAACATCCATACATAATTCGATTCGCACATGCAATTTCATACATAAATATCATACACACAATCATTCGAACTATGAATTAAATACCCCATAAATCCAGGGCTTCATGCCATTACAATCCAAAAGAAAGTCAATAAGTATTCTAATCATAAAACAATACATAACCAAATGAAAATCCAAAGTACATGAAATATGCTCCATGATGACATGCTCAGCGGGCCAACCAAAATACTAACTTAATGCGATGATCTCTAACTATGGCGGAGTTCTTCGATGCCTGGCAAGGA
>JAOTIZ010000002.1:7379278-7404838 GCA_027123425.1 Erythroxylum panamense | reverse complement strand
CCTAGTTAAGCCTTAGCCTAACTATCCTAAGTGAACTTCCCAAAATACCCTCCAACATTTTAATCCCTTAATTCCTATTTAAACCATATTTAATCCCAACTAAATCTCAATTATACACTAAGACTACCCATTTAATCAAATTAAACCGTAATCACACAATTGACACAATTCATGCTTAATGACATCATAAAAAAAATTCGGGGTCCAACAATAAATATTTGAAAATTAATGTTAATAAAAATAAATAAATTGTTGTTATTTTAAAATTTTGTAATTAAATTTTTTTGAGACATGATTAATGTAAAATTATAAAGTATATGATAAAATATACTGACGAATTGTTTTGTAATTTTTTGAAAATTTAAGAACTATTTTATAAATTTTAAAAATCAGCCGACATAGTATTTGATATTGACCACTACTAATATAGTACTGCACCAAAACTTAATCTGATACCAATTTTAATACAGTATTTATAATATTGGTAAGTAAGGTTGAAATTTTAACTAAGAGATATATATTTTTTAACCAATTAATCTCTAAAATATTACTCCCTCCTATTTAAAATAAGTTTCGTTTTAGATAGATGCACACTTATTAAAAAAGCTAGTGAAATGTTTGATATTCCTTATTAATTACATGTTGAATTGCCTTGAAAATGTAATCTATATAATTAGGATGTGAGAAAAATTAAAAGGTAATATTAAAAATAAAATTATAAATATGCATAAAAAATCGTGAACGATACTTATCTTGAATAATTAAAATCTCTCTAAAATGACTTTTATTTTAGATACGAAAGAGTTTATGTTAACAGTGATGTTTGATTTTCACTTTGATCTATTTAATGAAGTATTATAGAAGCACTCTGTACTCTTTATGGAAGCCGGTCTCTCCTCGAAGCTGCAGCATGAAAATTAATGTTATTTTTGTAATACCTTGCACGTTTTTGCCGTAATAATCAATTTAATCCGTTCCATGTCAAAATTTTAATTTTTTAGTTTAGTTTTAATTTTTGGTTAGATTTATTTCAATAATTTTATTATTAAAAATTAATTAATTTATTATTTAATCAAAATTTATAAATTATTAATTAAATATTTTAAATCACAAATTTTTTATTTTACAAATTGAATTTTTTATCAATTTTTAAAACATTTATTTTTATCAATCGTGTTCGACATTTGTCCCGTCTGCTAAATGGTTTGCATTATAGTCGCGGGATATTGAAAAATATAAACAACCAAACCAAATAGATGCAAATTAGTGGATTTTTTTATATTTTCAAATCAATTAGTATCATATTCCACTTCTAATTCTCCAATCTCATTAATCATTTATTAAACAAATTGCTTAATCAATGATCAAATGCAATCTTTATAAATTAATAATACTAAAAAGATGTTTGCATCAATTAATTTATTAATTCAAATAAGACTTAAAAATGTTATTTATTATAAATTAATTTTATTGAAAAATGTGGCACCAAACCAAACCCCAAGGCTTGCCTCCACGTTTCACCCATCACCGACTACAGCTCTTTCCGACACGCCCACTTTCCAATTCCAAAACACAACAGAGCAGAGAGAGATCCGGATGTAGAGATAGAGAGAGCTAAATTCTCTCGTACACATTCCCTGAAAAGTTTCTTCCTTCAAAATTTCTTCATCGCTCGATTCCCGCTATTTTGTTTGCGGCCGTCTGCACTCCCACCGTCCCTTACCCATTTTAGATTGTTCCTTTCCCCATTGGGATCAAACAAAAAGATTGAGAGGGGGAAAAAAAAGAAAAACAAAAAGAGAAGAAGCAAGAAAATTGTAACTTCTCGTGTTTGAATATCCCTTTCTTCTCTTGTTCGAATATCCCTTTTTCTTTGCTTGAATTCCAATTTATTTTCATCAAGATCTGTAAGTTTTTGCATGTCGTTTATAGATCAAAAAGACCCATATCATAGATCATCGCAGAAAGACAGATATTGAACGTTCTTGTTTGCAAAATAATCTGTTTTGTACCTAAATATGGACGAGTTTGGTGTCTTGACGGAGAGTTATGGATTGAAGCCTCAGGGCAAATCTGCTCCAATGGCTGCGTCCAAAGGGACCAACAATCCAATAAGTGCTCAAACAGGGAGTTTTAGTTCTAATTCGGTTTATTCCTCGAACTCTTCATACAATTCGAATTTGCGTAATGGGTCTTTTGTCCATGATCATGGAGAGCTGTTTTCCAATTCAAAGCCACAGACTTTTGGTGGTTTAGGTGATGGTTTTGACATTTTTGATGGCATTCAAAGGAATTCAAAGCAAGCAAGTAGGAACAGCAATGGGTCATCGTTTAATTACGATTCGCTTTTATCGACTTCCAATTATTCGAGTACGAAATCGTCTTTTGATGATGTGTTCGGTGGGATGTACAGTACCGGTTATAACAGCAACGACGACATTTTTGGGTCTTTGGCTTCTAATCCGAGGCAGAATGCTCAAAATGGATCGGTTGGTTTCGACGATTTAATACCTGGCTTTGGTTCGAGCACTACGTCAAGGAAAAGGTATCTATTTGATTCAAGAAACTGTGGTTTTAATTAATTGTTAACTTGACGACTTTCTCTTCGTCAACTAAATGACAATGCTTTTGTGACCCTAGTTATTGGTTTATCGAGGAATTTGGACTAAATAGAGGAAGTCATTATGGTATGCAGATTTGTATATGGAATTAAATGAAGTGAAAGCAGGAAATGTTTTATAATAAATGAAGGATTTTGTCCAATGGATATATTTCAAATCCTACATTTGATGCCCAATCTATTGATAGCATTGTTGGGAAGGACGTTTAAATAGCTTTAATTGTCGTTGGTGAACTTCAATCAGCACAGGTTTTGGTTACGAGTAGTTCTAAGTTTAGTAAGACATTGATTGCCGACATGGAAACGGGAAGCATTTAATCTTTAGATTATGTTTTCATATGAATACGTACAGGAAAAAGTTTTGTGACATGATGAAAGAAGCGAGTTATGGAATCGGAAACAAAATTTTCATTGTGGCGTCTATCTTTGCTATTATGCGGTTCTTAACACATTACACTGGAACTGTTATGCCATTCAACCCTTGATTGTTTCTCTCGTGGCAACCATTTCATAGTCTTTAACATCTCGTTGTATGTGCTAAATGTAACATAATTGTGTTATCGCCTAGATCTTTTTCTTTCTTTACTTACATAGGGCCTGAAATTGAGCATATTACATAGGAGAGGGGGTTGGATATTTTGTGTGTAAGATATAACGATCAAGACAATACTATTATACTTCTGTTCAATACTCTGAATGTTCTATTCTGCAGCAGTCTTATGTATGTTTGAGTGTACTTAAGACTGCCATTCTGAATTTAATTCTCTTTCTTTCTCCCTCCCTCTACAGTAGTGATATCTTTCTATTTTTATCATATATGGAGACATAAAGCAACCCTCTCCATACGTATGGATGCGAATGCATGGACACTACAGACATGCATTCACATTATTGAGACATAGAAACAACTCAAACAGCTTTCTTTTTTGAAAATGCCTTTTTATCTTTCATTAAATTATTCATGTTACATGCTGTGTTTTTTCAATGTGGAGTTAGTTCTGTTATCTGCCATCTGAGATTAACCTTAGTAAAATGCAGGTGTATAGAAAAATCAGTGTAGCAATCAATTATTTTGAAGCTTATTGATTATTTTTCTGGTTGATCGAATTAATTTGTTTTTATAGACTTGTTTAATGGGAAATCTTTCTCTGCTTCCCCTCCTTTTCTTATGCATCTGCAGCAGTGAAAATACGGGGACCACTAAAGGGACCTATACACCAGCAGAGGACCCTTTTGTGGTATTGGAATCAAATTCAACTTCATCAAATTCAATATTTACGGATCCACTGGGTGGAATAAGTAATCTTAATGTTCCTAAAAGCAACAAATCTACTGGTTCAGCAGTTGCTTCCCCTTTATTGAGGCCTCCTCCAAAGCCAGGGCAAGTTTTGAAGGCTGGAAAAGGTTGTTTTACTTTCTTAAGTGGAAACAATAGCTGAACGTCAATAGTTTATTACCTTGCTGTGTATAATCTTCACTATCATTAAGCTGCTTTCTATTGCATTCAAAGGTTCGGATGCTTCTTCAATAGATGAACTTGAGGACTTCGCCACAGGTAGGGTACCGAATAAGGCTGATGGGCATACGAGGAAAGAAGGGGAAAGGCAAAATGTAAAATCTAGCAAATTTAAGGATGCTGAGTGTGCAGCAAGGCAGTCTCAGAACAAAAGTGTAGATGATCTGGAATCCTTTTTTGGAATGAGTTTTCGATCCAATAGTGTGCCAAAGTCAAGAGCTACACCTTTGGTGAGTGTTATATATTGCAAGTGAATAGTCTCTACAACAATAATAGTGTACTTACTTGTTTCCTAATGACATTGACAGGATCCTTTATTTGACACAAAAGTAAAAGGAAAGCCTGATGTGGCCCAGAAGAAATCATCTGCTGCCTCATCTAGCATGAAAAAGGCTTCTTCTGCAACAAATATAGCGGATGACCTTTCATCAATTTTTGGAGGTACTTGCTTCTGATTTGAGTCTTTTTTCTTATGACAAGGCATATATTTTCCCATTTATTTTTAATTATAATATTATATTATTACTCTGTTCCCAAAAGCTGCTCCATTTGGAGGATTCCAGGAAGTTGATGGTGAAAGTGAAGAAAGACGAAAAGCCAGAATGGGACGCCATCACAGGACGCAGCATCGTGTGGTATGTGTTTTCTGTTCTTTCGGCTCCTTATTATTCGTTCCTTTTTTTCCTATATTGCTATGTTTGTAGATGGATTTCCTCTTTTTAATTTTTATTTTTGCACAGATGCTAAAGTTTCATTAAATCCAATACTTGGTTAAGAGAAAAAAGTGATGTTCAATAAGGATTTGCAATTACCAATCATCAACAGATTGATTAACATATCCATGAATTCT
This sequence comes from Erythroxylum panamense, assembly GCA_027123425.1. NCBI lineage: Eukaryota > Viridiplantae > Streptophyta > Magnoliopsida > Malpighiales > Erythroxylaceae > Erythroxylum > Erythroxylum panamense. Next base: position 7,399,852 of record JAOTIZ010000002.1, on the reverse strand, counting down.
TTTTAAGTTTGCTGTTAAAAAAAGTATTGTCCTTTAACTAGTCACTATTCTATACGACAAACTACTTGTTGATTTCAATCTTGAGCTTGCCCTACTTGTAAATACAGTAACCAGAATGTACTGCAGCCTTAATTGCATGGCTGCATATTGCTTGAGTAATTTCAATACATTATCAATAAACTTTTATTTCCAGCTCTATATCAATTTATACATATTCGACAATAGTTTGCCTTCACAGTAGAATATATGAAGATTTGAACTTTTGCATATACAGGCACAAGCAGTTGCTGACATGAATCAGCGTGAATTTCAGACTCAGCATGAGCAGGAAGAAAGACGTGTAAGTGCAATTTTTCTTATGGAATTTAGTGCAACTAATAGGATCTGTGTGCTTGATCTCTACTATCTGCTACATATTTAAATGCATGTTTTGTGTGTGTTATGTCTAGATGAAGTTGTACTGAGCTTAGTGTGCTATGCATTTGTTCATAACACTGCAAATTAAAACAATTCTGGAGGCAGCTACTGTATTTTGCTTGTTTATATTTTAAATTAGCTATAATTATGTTACAACAATTAGACTTAATTGCTTTTTGTTATTATTAATCGCATTGAATCTTAATTGTAGAGGATTGCTGATCAAATGGATGCTGAGATAAAGCGCTGGGCTGCAGGAAAAGAAGGAAATATGCGTGCATTGTTGTCATCATTGCAATATGTATGTTGTTTAACAATATGATTAAATAATGCAAAGATACCCACTTTGATTCAACTTTCAGTATATTCATGGTCAATAATTAGTTTCTGTGTTGAATTCTTCTATTTATTTATGATTGACAGTAGAAGCGTAGGCTTTGCCAGAAAATCAACTGCATCCTTACATTTTTAGTCTATTATTTAGAGCTGATTTCTTCATCCTTTCTTTTTTTGTTTCTTTTGGGGGGTGAAACTTCTTTTAATTGAATAATGAACAGGTTTTGTGGTCTGAATGTGGCTGGGAGCCAGTTTCACTGACTGATTTGATAACATCAACCTCAGTGAAGAAAGTATATAGGAAGGCAACTTTATGTGTCCATCCAGATAAGGTTCAGCAGAAAGGTGCCACCCTTGAACAAAAATATACTGCTGAGAAAGTCTTTGATATCCTCAAGGTAAACTATACTCTCTCCCTCTTGTCTATCTTTTGGTACAAAGAATAAACAATTCATAGTTATTTCTGCTGCTAATATGGTATTTAGTGAAGAAGATATCCTCTGATTTACTTTTGGGAGATGATAGATGAGAGTTGTGCTCCTTTTAGTTTCTGATTTTTTCCTAATTTAGTTTGTCAAAAAACAATGCAACCAGCAATTATCCTCCTAAGTTATGGAGATTGAAATTAATTAGTATCTACATTTACTTGTTTGCTTGCACCTGCTTGTGTTGCTGTTTTAGAACTCAAGTTCTAATTTATTTTGCAACGAAACAGGAAGCATGGAACAAGTTCAACAAGGAAGAACTTTCCTGAAGACCTTTAAAGGGGTGAGTCTTTAAATCTTTGGTGTATTCCACATATCGCAGTGTCGAACGAAGCTTACGTGATAGGCTCCAATTCCGAGTTGAATGGTACAATGGATGCTTGATTACTCTTCTTTATGTATGACGGTGTAAAACTGTAAATCAATCTTGAACCTACAGAAGGTGAGTTTTAAGTCATTTCTATTATTGACCACAGCAATCAGTAAGCCAGCCATTCCAATTGCTTTATTTTGCCACTTTCTACACTTTTTCTCTGCTTCCTGAATTCTAAACCCTGGAGAGAGTTGGAGATCTTGTGATATGCTGTAACATATAGTGTTAAATGTGATTTGCATATTTTGGAAAGATGCATTTAATCCATTGATTCTAACTTTTGTACTTGTTGCAAGAGTTGATTTTCTGACATGTCCTTTACTTGTTATACCTGAGCTAAGCCATGGCCTAACTTTGGAATCTTTGAGCGGTTGGTTTAATTACTTCATGATCAATGTCTTCTTAATCCACTTGAATTGCCTAAAGGCCAAAAGGGTAATTTGAACGGTAACGTTTACAGTAAAATACAAGTTAAATCTCAACGTTACGTTTTTGGGGCGTTCGATTTAAAGGAAAGGAAGTTTGCAGTATTGTGGAGGAAAGTTGCTGCCTATTCCTTTCCTGAGGCTGCTGCAACCTGCAAAGCCATTATCAAATCAACTCGAATGGTTGTCTGATCAGACAAATCTCATAGTGCAATATTAGGAAAACAATGGCTAAAGGAATATGATCTGTTTTACACCCTTAAATCTTTTTTTTTCTAAAATTGAGTAAACTATTCGAGCAGGTTTAATGATTTATAAATTATATATTTAAAAAAATTACTTTGATAAATAATTAAATTCACCCTTAATTAATAATATCAAATCTGTTAACTTCTAAAAGTGAGAGATATTGAAACTCTTTCACTGCCAATTAATCCGTCACATGGGGACGTATTCACCTGTACCAAAAAAACATTGTGTTCTTGTTCTTGTTCTTGTTCTCTCCATCTTTTTTTTTTTGCTAATAAGTGAGCTGTTCTATTAACATTTCTAAAAATTCATGTAAACGAACAAGATTGAAATCTATCAAAAAGTAATTTACAATTATCCAATATTGCTCCTACCTCATTCATTCTTGAATGTGCACTATGAAAATGTTGCACTAGCTAGAGACAGTCTATTATTTATTAATTAAAAAAGAGAAAAAATATTAGATGTAAAAAAGAACAGAGTTACGCCAATTTTTAGTGCAAGTGAATAAGTTAGGTCGCATGGAGCATATCCTTAAATCTTTCTTTTCCCATCGCCACATAATAGTTGGTACAAAATAGTCCTACTATGTAGCAGACCAGTCCTATTACATCGCAAAACGATGATCTGAAATCTGATCGCTTTTGCCAGAGTGAAGTCTGTTTTCCACCACCACTGGCATGCATACATCCGTAGAAGCTAATATTCTTTCGCCCTTTTGGTCGCTGTCTGATGACCTGTTCACTGCGTAACAAGTACAATAACATGTTAATCACCGTTGCCAAAAAGATTTTATGGATCTTTTTCTGACAGATTTGATACCATCATTCGTGGTTACACAGAGACGCAAAGATGGTCCCTGTTCCACAGTTCTCTTTTTGTCACTACTGATTAGAAAATGTGCACTTTCAGTGGTTCTGGTTAAGATGCCGTGAAAATTACCAAAAAGGGCAGTTTTAACCCAAGTAGAGGTTCCAAACTTTGGGATTTGAGCAGTCAAGAGCAATTATTTTTACTTGATACGCCACCAATTATTTGGACTCGAAGCTGTTGAGTTCAGCTGATACGGATTGGAAATCAGAAAATGAAAAGAAAACGAAGAAACAATCTACAGGGAAAGGTTATGCATAAATTTCCAATTTTTATTGGAAAACAGAAAGATACAATCTGGGATACACAATGAACTATGAAAATGAAATACCATGATAAAAAGCTAAATCAGAATAAATAACTTGACCACTTCCATTGGTGGCTATGAACATTGACAAGAACTAAAATTTCCTAGTTGTTGATTCGTTATCTTTGTTTCTGAAATTGTCATGAATCGATCCTGATGATGATCTAGTAAGTGTTCTGGAAGGGCTTAACATTCTTGACATCACCAATAACACCAGCAATAGAACCAGCAGCGGCAGCTATGGTGATAATGAGACAAGCAATGCTTAGAATTTGTAGGCACAGCCATCTTGTGCTCCACCTGGGTATCTGTTTTTGAGAAATGTACATCTCAACTGGAAAGTAGACTGTCAGTGGCCAAAATCCCAAAGCTCCAAGAAGACCAACTATGTCATTGAAGAAGGGAAGAAGCATGGAAACCACTGTTGTAATTATCACAAAAATTGTCCTCCAGATCATTCTGAAGAGGTTGAGGTTGTAAGGACGAAAACCGGGAATGGGGATTTTGATGTCTTTGGTAATGAACTCACTATCTGGGAATCTTCTGAGTGCCTCCTTTTCAACGAAGGCAAAGAGTGGTTGGCAGTAGACTTGGTAAGCACCAACAAGGTGAATTACTATGGCAGCATTGGCTATGTCAAGAAGCCAATATGGGTTATAGAATCCAAATCCAGTGAGCAGATTTCCAGGGGACATGTCTCCAAAAGCTGCGTACCCAAAACAACCACAGAGCATGTAGAAAATGGTTGTCACTGCAACACTGATTAGAGTCGCTTTCTTCATTGTCTTGGCTTCAGATGGAGGGGCCTTGACTGTATCCTTTTATTAGAGGTGGTACAAGACAAAACAGGTTAGCCTGTGAAACCACTGTGTAAATGGGAAAAACTTTAATAGGGGAAGTCTGTTTTTATACCTGAATCTCAATGAGAATGATGGAATAAGAATAGGCAAAAGCTATGTCACCAAGTGCTTGGAAACTCCTCCATATTTTCTGAGTTTGAGACACAGTGCCGATGCTTATTCCCGTCAGACTTCCCTTGATTTTGCCATTTTCTGAAACTTGAGCTATGCCGAGTCCAAGACCAATGATTGAATAAGTGAAGGACATGACTGCAGCGACGAGGGAAAGCCACCACAGTTGATCGAAGTCAGGAATTTGAGAGAAAATGATTTCTACAATGCCAAAAGCAATCATGTAAGGATTGGCGTTCATGCGACACGGGTTCTTGCCACCACTTTTATGGAAACAGTTGGACCTTTTGATAGCCCTGTTTCATCAGAATCCCAGAAAGATGGTCATCAGCGCACACAAATCCAATACCGTAAAATAAACAAGAACCAAAAGCAAAAGTCTTGACAACTCACATCATGCTTATAGATGATGCTATTGTGTAACCAATGGCAACTCCGAAAAGATTCACATACTGAACCATCCCGCAAATTTTCACATACTTTCTACCTGAAGATGCAATAGAGAAAAAAAGTTATCAGAAAAGGCCCAAATCTTGACATGGTTAGAGGAAGCTTTGCAGAAAATGGGAACATACCAAGATTGGTTCGAACAGCGTCCATGTAAGTATAGTTCCTCTTGCCATTAACAGGGTCGCCGGAACGGTAACAGGCAGAGAGAAGAGCAGAAGTGTAATAAGTGACGAAAGAGAACAAGAACATGACAGCTGGACCAGCGATCCAACCGAGTTGAGCGGTGGCCCAAGCCAAGGACAAGACTCCAGAACCAATCACAGCTGTTATGATATGAGCACTGGCAGTCCAAACGGTTCCTGGTTAAAGAAACAACGCCATAGACAATCAGCACCACCTTGAAAACAGTTGATCAAGATTAGTATGTGAAAATCGATTCGTTTACCAGTTCGTTTGGGTTTGCCGTCGTCGTCGAACCACTTGGAGGCAGCTTGTTTCGGCTGCTGCATGTCGACGTCGAAGGCTTGGTGGGGAAGAAGATTGTTGACGGAGCGTTCGGCATCAGCCATCTTTTTGTTCAAGAAACAAGCAAGTGAGTTAACAACAGAGAAGAAAAAAGACGGGGGCTTTCTAACAGGAGAATTCAAGCAAGTGATGAATGATGATAGGACATCCAAGTTGGGTTCGTTCTTTTAACACTCAGAAACAGCAATAAATGACAGACACTACACTACTCCTCCCCTGAGAATCACCAAAACCCAAATGGACTCAGAAACTAAATTTTCTTTTCCTTTTTGGTGCTTCGAAAAAGGGAGACAGCCAGAGAAGTGTAAGAAGAAGAAGTGGAGTTAATGAAGAGGGATAGTGTTGAAGGGATGGGAGTGATGGAGTATATAAAAGGGAAGCAAGCATGAGGATTGCAAAGGCCACGTGTTGTTAAAGACCAGAAGACTCCATACGCGGAATTAGTCAACAACCAACGTATGCATGAGATGAGCTATCTTCAACTCATTCGTCCCCAAACAAAATACCATACTCGCTTTTACCTTTTTCCCAAATTCCAGAACTCAAACCTCTCCACTGCCTGCTCATCAAGATCTCACTCTCCGTCCCCACCCTCTTTTAACTCCTCATGAGACATTCACCTTCTCTGTACATTCAAAAGATATGCTCCTTTTTTGTGTTGGTTCTCTTACTAGACTTTATGGTTCGGTATCTCTAGTAAATTTGCTAGAGTTAGTAATAATCCTCTGTGACCAATCATGGCCTTCCCCCAAAATGCTTTCTTGCCTCATTTTCCGGTAAACATAGTTCCAACAAGACGATTAAAAATAATAAATTTTGTCCAGATTCTATACACCTAACTCGTATTTATTAAGTTCACTTGTCTATAGTCATTTTACGATTCCTCATTCACATTAAGGTGGCATTCTTCTCGATTAATATAGTATCCTAATCCATAATCGGCTGTACATAAAGATTAAACAAAACTTAGGTAATTGACTATGGCATAGGTTAGTGTAATCTTTGTTTTCTTTCTTGTGAAGAATTTCGCAACGAGAGAACAAACTAGAGGTCGGCCATGGACAGAAACTGGTGTAATAAACTAGGTTTAAGGAAAAAAAATCTACGATAAGTTACGATAGGGAATTCTTAACAAGAAATGACAAACTATGGAAAATGAAAGCAACTCAAATGATGATAAGGGGAAGTGAACTCTTCCTTACCTTCATATCTGCTGCCTCTTGTTTTGCCAGCAAGCACTATAAGAAACGATGGCAGAAGGAAAAATGGAGAGCTGGATATATTTTTTTTGCTCTCCAATTCTTATGCCCCTCTCATTTGTCCTTCATGGTCTTTATATAGGTGCAGAAAGCTACTTGAAATGAATATTAAAAACATAAGCTCTCTCTTTAAAAGACCACCTCTGAATCAAGATTCTCCTAGCGATGGCTCCTATTCGTTCTTAATGTTTGAGAATGTGATTCCTTTAATTATTCTTGTCACTAAATGGAAATAGTATACGAGAGTCACTCAAACCATACATCGGTCAGGAGTTGTCTTTGTGGTCTGATCTTAAAATAATCCAGATATGGTCGGACCGTATGTGTTTTGCCAATCATAGGTGGGAACATCATTCATAACACCCCAACGTCTGAGTGAGGTTACGTTAGCAGACAGTAGGAAAAGAGGCTTTAGAATGGAGCAATTCGCAGATGACTGATGATGTCTGAGTGATCACCGCAATTTACAAATTAGAATTAAGCAAGTGTACAGTGTCAGTTGTTCGTTATGAAGTAAAACAACGAGGATCTTAGTAGCATACTTGTCATTTGAGTAAGACTGGGTGACTTTTAACCATTCAAAACTTGTCATTTGACAATCTCCCAAAAAATAGGATAAGATAGATTGTAAAGATCGATAAAATTTTACTAGTCTTGTTTATTCCAACGACAAAACATGTTTTCAGGGATGGCAACCAATGTGCGGATCACCTTGCTCGCCTAGCTGGGGTGGACAGCCAGGGTCTCACTTTCTTCCACGAGCCCCCCTTTGGTATTCAGGAACTTCTCCGCCGTGATGCGCAAGGCGTTATGTACTCCAGAGTGTTACATTAATGTTGTAGCTTCTCTTGTAATCTAAAAAAAAAAAAAATCTCTGGAAGATATTTCCTGGGCAGTTTGGTTAAAAGTAGTGCATCAAAGGAGCTGTATACGCAAGTAGTCGTAGGAAGGTCATATTGACAGAAAGAGACTACCACAACAGGAGAACTTGAACCTTTGACCACCCCACCAATGAGTCTGGTAAAAGGCGAATTATGGAACAGTATGAATTGGATGACAAATTTGAAACCGATTGGAACACGCAAGTAAATACAGTCTAGGTATACATATCCATTTTCCCAATATGGTTGGAATTGGCATTCTTGATGCTAATTATTGTTGTAGCCAACACATATTGATGCTATATATTCTGTATTCAGTTGCAAGTACTTATCAAGCCAACACCTTGATTAAAAATTGTGCCCTGAAACCAATGTGTCAGCTGGCTCCTCCTTTAATTAATAATCAATTATATATACATTTAATTTCGGAAAGTTTAAAACTGGAAAGAAATATTCGTCTTTATAATCAAAGTGGTTTTTTTTTTTTGTGTTTTTGATTGCCTACGAGATGTTTTAGGAATGTCTCAATTATAGGAAGGTACTTTTAAGCCATCAATTCTCAGACTAATCCCTGCTTGAGTCAAGTAGGTCTCTTGTGGGAGGCAAAATTTTAACCCCAAGTTTTAAACGGCTTATACATAAGGACGGTTCAAACCCATAACCTCACTTAAGCCAGAAGAGCCCCTTTTCAACCCGAAAGCCGTTTCTGTTGTTGATAATTTATGTACTCGGACCGACCAAGATCAGGCAGGAAGTAGGGCAGAGGTCTTATAGCAACGTGATGAAAGTGATTGCCAGACTATCTTTTTCATTTTTGTTCTCAAATGAAAAAGAATATGTGTTTACATGTGAACTGAAAATGAAGTATTTGGCAGTAAGTTCAACATCAGTGCTTTTCGGAATTTCTTTTTCCTTTCTTTCTTGAAAACAACCGTTTCTTCTCATTTAATACTCGTAAATAAGTAAATAACTTGAATCAAAGTACAATTCATCCTTGACAACGGTCAAAAAGTTGTGGGCCCAATTAAAAAATAAATGTATTTTTTATAATATTTATTATATAAATACTTTTTATTTAATAATTAGTAATAATAAGATAATAATAATTTTAAAAGGACATATCCAAACCTATCCCATCTTTCGAGAATAAATTCTCTACACTGGATGGCAATACAATTTAATAATATTCTCCTTTATCTTAAGAAAAAGAAGAAGGAAATGCACTGAATTTTAGTAAGCACAACTCTATACGTATGCTCCGATAATTTTCATGCCACTTGCCGTGTTTCCAACCAACACAATTATTGTAGCTCTCTTCATTTATAAGATAAGTCAAAGCACATGGTCATAATTGGATGCTTAACACGTCTTTTGACATAAAGTACAAGCTCTTTTTGAAATTTAACCTAAAAAACTTCATTATGGTTCAAATTCCAGAGGAGAAAATGGATTCCCGAATGTTTTAAAAATCACATCGGTAATTAACTGGAAAAAAAGCAACTGATTCAAAGATTAATAGCTCAATTAAATTTCAATCATGTTCGAACCGGTGATTAATAAATATATAAAATAAATATATATAACATAATTTTTGAACATACTATTTAATTATTTATCTAATTGTAAACTTAACTTAAATTTTCAAATTTTAAAATATACAACAAAAATTTAAGTTCACCAACACAACATTAAATATGATAATAAAGCTCACTAGTCATATTTCATCAAAAAGATTTACAAAAAAGATTACTAATCATAATATTCATTCAAGTTAAAATCATCAAAATCAAGGCATTTTAAATAGACCGGTCAGTTTTTTCTTTCACCGATTCAGTAGTTTTTATCAATCCGACCGTCAAATGAACGAGCCAATTACTCACAAAAAATACGGACAAAATCGGACCGTTTCATGCTCCGAATTACTGATTCTTTGATCCGACCGACCGATTCGGTCCAGTTTTCAAAACACTAAATTTACCTCCCCACAATATTAGATAATGAATGCCTTGGTGTGAAAGCACACCATGTCCAAATAATCGTATGTTGTATTATTTTAAGAAATAATTTGAAATTCCTATTAAATTAATAAAAAAATATTGAGATAAATAGGTGCAATTGACTCGAAGTTAACGAGATAAATCTATTTTAATTAAATTTAAATCTGAAATTGATTTCTAAATCATATTTCAGATTAACATATTTTATTAATCTAATTAATAAAAAATTACATTGCGTTAATCTAAAATTAATTAATTAAAACGTATTTGATTGAATTCGAAAATTTCGATCCTTCGACCGTTGGCATCCTGTATTAAGGTTGATGTCAATTTTCACATTACCTTGTAACCTTGACCTTGAAGTAAAAAGTGCATTGCTCTTATTTCCACGTGAAGAAAGAATGCAGATCTTACCTCATATGTTGACTCTTGCTATGAATCCATAGAGATGAAGTTCACGTCACATCTTGACTCTTGCTTTGTCCCTCAAACAATGTACAATAAATGCCTAAGTCCCAAGGTTGTTAAATTTTAAATTAGTTTGTATGCTCGGACAATACCGGATCAGTAAACCATATTTCAAACTTTGTTGCTTTTTAATAATGAAAATTATGTAGTCGCTAACTTTCCAATGTATATTAGTAACTTTAGAAAGTATGCAAGTCAGATCATGTGTTCAAAGATCACTCTTCACCAGTTTAATTATAATTTTATTATCTGATCTTAAGTAATTTGCTCACTAACTAACCCAACTTAATAAAACACTTGGAGATTAAATGGAATATGCGGTCATACAAGTTACCGCATTTGATTGCTCGTATTCACTAGTCCAAAGCAATATTGATACAGAGAAGATGAGAGATGCGCAGAAAGAATACTTCAAAAACTAAACTAAAAATGACATCATGCAACAAAAAGAATTCTCTAGAATATGGGTCTATCGAGTCATAAGCCATCGGACACATATGAAGCTCAAATAATAACCCAAGCCAATTTGTAGTCAGTATCTACTATTCTCAACTGTCCAAAAGTTGTTACAAATTTGTTATAGTTCGGACCACCTCTAGATACTTCTATTGTATTCCTAAAACATGTCTATAAATATAGGCAATTAGTCATCAATAAAGTTGGCTAGATGAATATTCTACTTTTTTACAACGTAATTTCATCATGGTATCAGAAAATACCTTCTTCTATTTTTCCTCTTCTTAGCCGACTCCAATACCTCTCCTTACCCTAATATAGATTTTGTGCAGTCATGTCCTGGCCATCTTATGCCATTGTAGCTGGCAACCAAACTCAAGCACAAATCCAAAGACTTGAAGACCGCCCAGCCTCACCATATTATATTCACCCCAATGAAAACTCCTCTCTTATTATGGTATCCGCTCTTCTGACTGGACCTAACTATCATTCATGGTCTAGGTCAATAAGAATGGCCCTATTATAAAAAAACAAGCTAAAATTCATAGATGACAGTATTGTTATGCCAGACAAAGAAGATCCTACTTATGTATATTGGGAAAGATGCAATACCATGGTATTATCCTGGCTAATGCGCTCAGTCAATGAGTCCATCGCTCAAAGTGTCATTTGGTTGGATTCAACAGCTGATGTATGGAAAGACTTGCATGACAGATTCTCACAAGCAGATTCCTTCTGAATTTCAGATCTGTAAGAAGAAATTTATGGTTTTAGACAGGGAAGTCTATCTATCTCTGATTATTATACTCATTTAAAAATGTTATGAGATGAATATCACAATTTAAGACCATTGCCTAAATGCAAATGTCACCCCAATGCCATTGTGATATGCTGAGCATCATTAAATCATATCAAGACAGTGGGTAGCTTGGTTGGCCAACTAACAGGGTCAATTGGAGCAAGGTCCTAAGTTCGATTCTCGGTCACGGGAAGCAGTGGACCGCTCTGTTAGGGGGCTGACCAAAATTAAACCGTGATTCAATCCTCCAGCGGTAGTCGGGCCTGCCACTGGGGGCCCTTGAGGTTAGGGATTCAACCTTTTGGAGCAAGACAGTGATTGTGTTATATGTTTCTTGAAAGGCTTAAATGAATCCTACTAAACTGTTAGGTCACAAATCATACTGATTGAACCATTACCTGATATCAAAAAGGTTTTTTCCAAGGTAGCTCAACATGAACGACAACTTCTTTCAACAACATCACAATTACCCATTTATGAATCTCAAGCATTTTTTGCCAAAACAGATATCCAAAAAACCTTTCAGTCAAACAAAAGACTACTATGTACCTTTTGTGGTTATAAGGGACACACAGAAGACAAATGTTACAAACAAATATGGGTTTTGACCCAACTTTATGTCAAGCAATGGAAAAATGAATACTTAGTAGTCAAGAGATAGCTTCAAATCTAAATATGTCAATCATGTAGAAACTCAGCTTAAACCTATCGCAGCTACTAGAAATGTCACTCCAAACACACACAGATAAGCATCTTCATCCCATTTCAACTTAACACCAGAACAATATTGTCAGTTGAAGGACTTACTGAACAAAGACAAGGATGTCTTACACAACTCAGTCACTATACCTCAGGTCAACACACTTACCAAAGATATCATAGGCACATCTCTATTTACCAAATCTTCCTTATGGTTCTCTACTTGGATTTTGGATTCGGGAGCCACATATCATATTGTCTGCAGTCTACATTTCTTCACTAAATATACCACAGCTCAGAATCTAACAGTAAGACTCCGCAATGGCAACATGTACCTATCACACATATTGCCTCAGTACATATTTCTTCTCTTGTTCTAACAAATGTACTTTATGTTCCTTTCTTTTCTTTCAACCTAATTTCCATTAGTCAACTTACTTCATTCTCACATTGCAAACTGACCTTTACCAAACATTCATGTGTTATTCAGGAACTCAACACTTTGAAGACGACTGGTTTTGCTAAGCATTCTAATGAACTCTATTATCTTACCCTCTGCCACAAGCTTATTCTGTTACACATCAGTCATTCTATCCTTGACATAAACGCCTAGGACATCTTTCAAATGCAATACTCAAATTGTTATCTAGCATAGACAATTCTGTTATTTTTCATAATGTTGTTCGTGAAACTTGTCACTTTTTGAAGCAAAAAAGTTTACCTTTTATTTTAAGTTCTTCCATTGCTTCCTCTTGCTTTGACATTGTGCATGTTGAAATTTGGGGACCTTACCACACAACTTCCATTCATGGCCATCGATTTTTCCTAACCATTGTTGTTGATCACAATTGTATGACCTAGGTATATTTAAAGAAAAATAAGTCACAAACTAGAGACTTAATCATAAATTTCTTTGCTTATGTGGACCAACATTTCACAAAAGAAATAAAACGCATAAGAAGTGACTAAGGAGTTGAATTTTCAATGATTGATTTTTTTGCCAAGAATGGTGTTTTGCATGAAACCACTTGTATTCAGACACCTCAACATAATGGAAGGGTCGAATGAAAGCGTCAACACATTCTTAGCGTGGTAAGAGCTCTCAAATTTCAGGCCAACCTTCCAACTAAGTTTTGGTCAGAATGTGTTTTACATGCAGTTTTTCTTATTAATCAGATTCCTACCCCTCTTTTATCAAACAAATCTCCTTATTCAGTTATATTCGGTACTAATCATACTCTTAAGAGTGTTCGATTGTCTCTGCTTTGCTTCCACTAAAGAAGCAAACAGAGGGAAGTTAGATACCAGGGCAAGAAAGGCTATTTTCTTGGTTTTTCTACAGGGACAAAAGGCTACAAACTTTTTGATCTAGACACAAAACAATTCTTCTTGTCAAGGGATGTCATTTTCTATGAAGATTCTTTTCCCTTTCAGGACCTTCCCTACCACAGTTCTATCATACCAAGCCCAATCTTACCCTCAACTGATGATTCCCCTCTTTATGATGTCCCTCAAGCACCAACTGATTTTGAGCCATCTACCTCATCTCAACCTACACCTCAACCTCGACATTTTAATAGACAAACTCAACCATCATCCTATTTAAATGACTATATCTGTCCTACATTATCTCACACCTCTTCTCACTCAATTTCCACAGTCATCTCCCACAATAACCTATCCTTAGAAAATAAACATTTTTCTCTAGTTCTTGCATCTTTGACAGAACCTGCAACTTATCATGAAGGTATGCAAAACACTGAATGACAAGAAGCAATGAATGCAGAATTAAAGACTTTAATTCAAAATGAAACTTGGGAACTCACCTACTTACCTCTTGGAAAATCAGCAGTCGACTGTAAATGGGTACATCGGTATAAATTCAATTCGGATGGCTCAGTTCACCGATGCAAAAGCAGACTTGTGGCAAAGGGCTTCACTCAGCAAGCTGGTGTGGACTACAATGAGACCTTTTCTCCAGTGGTCAAGCATACTACTATTCGCCTGCTACTTATTCTCACCACATCTCTATACTGCCCCAAGACTTCCTTTACCTGATTCAAGACTGGTTTGTAAGTTAAAGAAAAGTATATACGGATTTAAACAAGCTAGTAGACAGTGGGATGAAAAACTCACCTCTACTTTACTTTCAATTGGGTTCCAGCAGTCTGTCTCAGATCACTCCATGTTCATAAAGGCCGAAAACAATATTTTGATCATACTTCTGATTTATGTCAATGACGTACTATTAGCTAGCAAAGACTTAAATCTCATAAAAAACACTAAAATTTTTCTAGATCTTACGTTTCAAATCAAAGACCTTGTTGTTGCCAAGTACTTTCTCGACTTGGAGCTGGCCAGATCATCTCTCGACATCAATCTCTCTTAAAGAAAATACACCCTGGACTTGTTGACTGAAGTTGGCTTCTTAGAATGAAAACCCTTATCTACGTCGATGGTTCCACATACAAAATTGACGGCCGATGGAGAACCTTACACTGACATCACAGGTTATCGCCGCCTCACTGGGAAGCTCTTATACCTGACCATAACACGACCAGACATTAGCTTCGCCATTCAACAACTCTCTCAATTTCTAAACAGACCTACAAAAATACATATGCAAGCGGCTTAGAGAGTTTTAAGATACCTTTAAAAAGCTCCCGGCCAAGGTGTCCTCTTTTGTCGTGATTCCAACATGCAATTACAGGCATTCTCTGATTCGGACTAGGCCACTTGTCCTGACTCTCGAAAATCAGTCACTGGCTTCTAAGTTTTCTTGGGTTCGTACCTAATCTCTTGGAAATCTAAGAAGTAGACCACCATCTCCAGAAGTTCCTCCGAGGCTGAGTATCGAGCCTTTGTAACCACCTCGTGCGAGCTTTAATGGTTATTCTACTTGTTGCAAGACTTTGGCTTTTACCATCAAACCGCCACTTATCTTTACTGTGACAATCAATTCGCCATCCATCTTGCCAAAAACCCAATCTTTTATGAACGAACGAAGCACATCGAAATCAACTGCCACTTCGTTCGTGAAAAACTTCACTCCGGACTCATTTATCTTTTACCAGTTGGCTCTCACTCTCAACTCACCGATATTTTCACTAAGCCTTTACCCAAACCAGTTTGACTCACTTATCGCTAAGCTTGGAATCGACAATGTCTTCCAGCTTATGGGAGGATGATACAGAGACGATGAGAGACGCGCAGAAAGAAGGGAAGATGAGATGAGAGACGTGCAGAAAGAACACTCCAGAAACTAAACCAAAAACGACATCATGCAACAAAAGAATTCTCTAGAATATGGGTCTATTGGGTCATAAGCCATCAGACACATATGAAGCTCAAATAATAACCCAAGCCCATTTGTAGTCTGTATCTACTATTCTCAGCTGTCCAAAAGTTGTTATAAATTTGTTATAGTTCAGATTACCTCTAGATACTTCTACTGTATTCCTAAAACGTTCCTATAAATATAGGCAATTTGTCATCAATAAAGCTGGCTAGACGAATATTCTATTTTTTGCAACATAATTTCATCAGGGTTCATCTGTCATTAAAAAAAGAATATGCCCAATGGTACAATTCTTAAAGTTACTTTTACTACTACCATTTATGCACTATATATGAAAGGAACATAATTGTAGATTTTTTGCACACAAGGAGGAAGAAAAATACCAATTAGCATATAAGATTATTAATTAGATCAGAGCAACTATTATGTCAAAGAATGTCCAACATAATCTTTCACATATATGAAAAATAGTTTGCACTTATAGGTTAATATCTTTGTTAGTCTTCTTTTTGTACAGTTTTCAGCAACGTTTTTTGTAATTAATTGTAGGCTAACTGCCTAGTCCATGTATTAGTTTCTCCTATAATTAATGCAATTCACTAAATTATCAAAAAAATATTTGGCATATTCACATATTAATCATTATCATCATTACATCCAATTCGAAGTTTCGCAATAAAGTAGGGTCTGAAGGTCTGATAGTACATAGCTTTATCCTTACATAGTAGAGAGGCTATTTCTGGTAGACCCGTATACAAATGTGACAATAAAAGAATGATGCAGGTTAAAGATAAAATAAGTAAAACTGGCACACTAAAATATTATGTAAATAAAATTACAATAAATATGTAAAAAATAAAAAATAAAAAATAACCAAAGGATATACCTGAAAACAAAATATAACATGAAAAAATAATAATAGTAATTTAGAAAGTACAGATTAGTTGATTCCAGTTTAGAAAGGAAAAAGTTATTAAAAAATAATTCGACATATATACTTAATAAGCTGTAAAATTCTGCTTATACCTGGTATGCTATAAATGTCTGCTCATTATTTCTAGAGTTGTACCTGCCAATCTTACATCTCTGTATCATTCTAATTAAAATCTAGAACTAATAATAATAAAAATGAAGATGATAAATTAAATGGCTAAGTATAATATATCACATCATACACAACTAATTATCATTATACCACATAATACAATTTTTTATTAAAAATCAAAAAACAATAGTAGGATGAGGTAGAGGAGCGTACCTAAAAATGAAAAAAAAAACTCGAGAATAAGAATCCAAAAACTTCAAAGTCTTGAATGAGAGAAAAGGAGGAGGGGCAATAGAGTACAAACAAGAGGTTGCAGATAAAGGGTAATACTAAAAACTCTCACTTGCATTTACAGGATAAAATAAAGGATCTCATTATCTCTATTTCTCCTCTGTGTTTATCAGTACCAAGTCAAGACTCAAACAAGAAACTCAAGAATGGTGATAAAATCGAGAAGAACACGGAACAAAAAGAAAAGAAAAAACCAACACGCATGTCATAGATAGAAAAAGAAAACCCAAATTGTATGTCATATATTAAAGCACATTTAGCAAAACAAAACTGTAAAATCAAGAAAATGAACTTTCTTTCTTTCGTCGTATTATACCACAACAAAAAGCAAGCCTTTCCAAGCCCTTCAAAAAAAATGAACTTTCTTTCTTTCATCGTATTATACCACATCAGAAAGCAAACATTTCCAAAGCTTTCAACTTTTCACTCTTTCCTTACTTTACCTGAACTCGAAGGAATTTCTAAAACCTTAGAAAATAAAGGGCATGACTCTCTCACTATAAAATTGTAAATCGGAGGTTTTTTACTTTCACACTTGCAAATTTACAATCCGAATACTCATCTTAAACTCAAATATGCACAACTTCCCAACCATTGATAGATAAATCAGTTACACTTCATCGGAGCTACAGATCAAGATAACTAAATCAAGAAAAAAGAAAACCTCACCATAAGATTTTAAAAGATACAAAAATCTAAAAAAATCAGTTGCATGTCAAAAAAGGATATCTAAATCAAGAAAATAAAAGTATTGAAGTATGTCATTTGAGTTAGCAAAATCTTGTTGATGTAAAAGTCAGTGCCTCTTGTACTATTTTATTTAAAGAAAAGTACGAAAGGTTGACTTAATTGTAATTAAGACATGCGAGCCACTAGAAAGATGTGGATCCTAAATCATCCAAGTAAAACTCTACCATGAGCACGCATTGAATTTGAAGGTTCCATGCAGCATTGCATCTTCTGAGAATAGACATGCACTATGTCAACAATCAATTAATTTTGTCCCTACCAAGTGCACAAGGTGGTTATGGTATTAGAAGAGTCTACCGCATATAACTAACATGGTTTGGTTTAATTAACTTTTACGAAATAAACGATCATTCCTTGTATATAGAATAAAGACAATTGAGAAAAGTATGATAATAGGAATGAGTCTAAACTAAGCTTCACCAATTATAGTGTCAAGGTGTGACTCTATAATCTGATGTCTCCAACAAAAGTTCATATATCGATTTTTCATATGCAGATATATTTGTGTTTGTATATACGTATCTTTTCGTATGGTATATAAGCTGGTGGTGACGAGAATTGTTTTAGTCAACAATGATGCACAAGCTACATGGCATTAATATTTCACATTTTAAGAATATTTTTGGCAAGTTTTAGTACATAGAAACGGTGAACACTCAGAAACTAAAGATCAATATGTTATTTTAATGTAACTTTATAAGAACATCTTATTCGTGGCCTGAAGGCTGTTGCGTCAACAGAGAAGAAAATGGTTTCAGATGATATAAGAATCAACTTCAGCCTATGTCAAACATTTTGTTTTCTTTTGACGTATGATTAAATTGGATATACTAAGATATCTGGATCAATGCTTCTGAAGAATCTGAACAATTTCTGACCTAAAAAAAAAAGCATCTGATCAAGCAAGTAGCTTCGTGAAATCATAGACTATACTTGGCTTATAAGTTTTCAGTTTACTAATTCAATATCAACCAAAAAAGCTGAGTAATCTAATCGACATAAGCAATCAAAAAAGAGCAAAGTTAAAAAGAAATCAAAATGTCAAAAAAAAAAGTTCACTGGTATGCATCGGAAATGCAATATCCACCTAAGCTCTTTAAGATCAACTACTTATACACTATTGAATGAACATAGTTTGTTTAGTTACAGGAGAAAAAAAAAGGTATTTAATATAACATCTACATCAAAATCTGCTAGAAAGCAAAATGATGCAAGAAAATCTGCGGAGTTCACGGGTGGTGTTTCTCGGTATAGACATAATCAAGATGAGCTGCAAGTGATCTTCTCAGCAAGCATTCGTCTTCGCCGGCTCCAACACAACTCTCTTCCACTTGAACCTGCTCTTCTTTCTCAACATCCTTCAAGAAAGAACAAACATGCTTGAATTATCAAAATGGACATAATCATGAAAGAGTTAATGATGTTGCTTAACGTTAACGAAATTAGCTCACCCCATATTCAATTTCTGTCGGAGTTGCTTCCGAGAAGGCAGGCACTGGCCGGATGGCATAGGTAAAGGTTATGGAGAAGAGGACGAAGGCCATGAGGCAATATGTCCTGATCTTGTGAGCCATAATTTGTTCTTTGCTCTCTGTAAATGACAACGGAACAGGAAAGTTGGAGGGGAGAAACTATAGCTCTACGAGGTTAATCTAACGAAGTGTTATATGTACTTATATAGTGACTAACATCCTGAAAGAACATGTTTAGAGAACACAATATTTTTAATATGTAACGTTGTTGATAATTCATTGTTGATTAGTTTGACGTCCTCGTTCGTTGACAAGTTCTAGAACTACCGCTTAAACGCTTAATAAAAGAAATTTTCTTCCTTTTGACAATTGACATTGGAAGCCTCCACGTGCTATGATGATTTGGACATTGTTAACGTAGGATTTGATTCGTTGGTAAAATACCTTTTACTTCGCCTCCTGAAGAAGTCTTCTGGGAGGATTTTGCTTGTTGGACTTCAATTTAGCTGATCAGCTACCTATCTAAATTTTTATGATTGTTTATAAGGTATGACTATTCTAAGTTTCTAATTTTACTGTTTTAGATAAGCTTTGATGGTTAAATACTACTCGAGTCATCATCACCAGGCTATAGTACAAAGTTTTTGTTTTGGTAAATATACCATAAGTCGAACATGGACAAACCTACATTTAATTTCTCCAAGTAATGGACTAATTATACCCACACAATTAGCACAAAATCCGACATTGATTAGAGAAAAAATAATTGGAAGTGTGACAGTTTAGACACTACCAAACACCTACCTGTTTTTAACTAAGGTCACATGCAAGAATGTTATGGCCTCAAAATCACAAGTCTGGTCAGTAGTGTTGGGAAGTAAGTTAATAGCCAGTGATAAGTTTGTTTAGATTTAACAAACTTGGGAGTTGGAAGATGTCCGTGAAAACATGAATTACAAGTGTACCTTTTCCTTATGGTCGTACTTAAGATTAACCATGTCAACTGGGCATGGGACATGGCTTACAGATCAAAGAGATATGGTATATATAAGATCAGTATCTTGGCAGAAGACATGATTGAGTCACCACTATCGATTTAGAGATTGGTTTATGTCATAATAACAGTAGTCCATACAGGACCATTACAAGAGGCATAATAAATGATAATTGTGTTGCAACCATGGGGAGCAGTATTATGGTGAAGTAGCATGCTTGTTCTGCTAAGTCAAATGATAAAAGATTCCGCCATTTAAAAACATCATCGAGTTTGGATCAACCCAAATCCTTTCTCTCAAATAAATCCTTCATTAGATCAAGCGCTCTGGTACGTAGCAAGAGTCACTCTTATGTTATGTGGCGTAAGCGTTTACAGAGAAAAAGTAAGAGCATGATTCTTGGCGTTGAAAGGAACTTGGACAGCCTTTTGTCAATTCACGAGAAATTTCTTCCAACAAGTGTACGTATCAATGCCAATTTGCATTGTCCCAATGAATGCATTCAATAGTCTCCCACCACGTTACAGGTCATATAATTTTCAATGATACCATTGGATCTTTTTTTCTTTGCTTTAAGAATAGGGATGGCAATTGTACCCAAATCTGATGGGTACCCGATAAAATTACCCGAACGGGGGCGAGTATGGGGAGCAAATTTTTACCCGTAGGGCGGGTATGGGGGGTTAGCAAAAATATCCGTCGGGTATCGGGGCGGGTATGGGGATACCACCCCCCATACCCGTTTACCCGTTTACC
>JAOTIZ010000002.1:7355489-7372116 GCA_027123425.1 Erythroxylum panamense | reverse complement strand
GTAAATCAGCTAACTTTGCAATCTACGACTTCGACTTATATTTATAGCCTTCGTCTGTAACTGCTTCTTGAATCTTGAAAGAAACAGTTATTCAGTTGAGTTCTGTAACTAACTCAAACTGACTCTTCATCTTTATTTTAATCTCCGTCTATTTTTCAACTTCGTCTGCTTTTTACTTCTCCGTCTGTTTTTCATTCTTCGTCTATTTTTCAACTTCGTCTGCTTTTCAACTTCATCTGCTTTTCGACTTCGTCTGCTTTTTACTTCTTTTGCTTTTCGTTCTTTCATTATTTGTGCTTCATCAAAATTATTACTGTAAAGTCATTTTGATTTAACAAGACCCACTCACCAAAAGGTTGTCACCTTTAGTGTTTCATATACATGTGGTCAATATGGGTGTAGTAAGTCTGTTAGACATGTTACTTTAGTGGGAGTTAATCTTTTACTTCTATGTATGTTCTTTGACATCTAAAGTTTATGTTTTAAGGTTTGAGTTTGTAAGGTCTAAAGTTATCTTTCTGTACAGACTTTAGTTTATGAAATCTAATGAATTTCATGTTTATCTAAAAATTCTAAACATATAGAAATTGCTTTCTGTTATGGTATTGCATAAGGCTAGAAAGTGTTTTGAGACTCTTTGAGTCACAAATTTAGGACTAGTTGGAAATAGGCATGATTATTATCACTTCACATGTAATTTTTATGCTACGCATCCATATTTGATCTATGTCATTAATTCTGCTGATATTGTGACAATTGTTCGGTTTAGTCATAAAATTAGATGACAAAAGCCGCTTTGATCCTACACTAGTAAAATTGATGGACCAGATTGTTTTGTTATATTTCTGGAATGAGATAGCAACTTTTCGCGCATTAAGTTTTCTTCTATGTATATTATTCGGAAACACACGTAGCCCAAGTGGGACATTGTTAGAATTTTATGGGTCATGTGTATCAATATATGTACATAGATTTCTATCTCAATTATAGCCCTAATTAAATGTGATCTAACTTTAGTAAATTAATTGGGCCTACAGAAATATTAATTAATTATTAGTATGAGCCTGATGTGTAGAAGCCCATTACGAGTTATTATGATTAATGGACCCTTAATGGACCGTAAAACTATACAGACTATAAAAAGGTTATGGTTCCCAAGTCAAAAACATTCTTGGCATTCCTCTTAAAAGGTTTTGTCAGTTTTCTCGATTCCATAAGGAGAATTCATTCGGTTTCTAGATCTTGGCTTGGAAGAACACAAATCCATTATGTTTTGCTATTTACGCTTTCGCTATGCAATGAATCAAGGTTAATGTTCTTATTTGTACATATATCATTGTTTATTCGATTTGCGTGTGATTCTGGTTGATTGAGTGTTTAAAAATCTGATTATAATAATCATAAGGCTAAATTTCTAACATTCTTATCTCATTTTAGATGATATATACTTATTGTCAAGCAATAAAGAAGGAAAGCACGTAACATCAATGTAAGTTACATTTGTACATGGACAATTTAAGAAAATTTTCATGAGGGTTTTTTTAAATCATAAAATATGTAGAGAAGATTTTATTCCAATGTCATAAATGACATGTTTTCCCATCCTCTTTCGTTACCCACAAAAAATTGAATGTATTATTAATGTCAGTTAAGTATTACAAATAAATTCTTCTGACTCTTCAACCCTTTGATAAACAGAGTAATTGTTTAATAAATGACTACTATGAATTATATTCAAGAAATTTTGATAAATAGGTCTATATCTACTTTCCTAATAATTTATGAGACAAAATTATAAACTTTCGTGGTTTTGTTTTCTTGATTTGTTACTACAATAGAAACCACATTTGGGTACCAAAAAAATTGTTGCTAAAACTTCAGAAATCATCACTGATATTAATTAGCGATGATTAATATTCGTCATAAAAAACGTCACCAAATCTCCATAGTTGAAAATTAGAGGCGATGTTTTTAGCTAATCGTTGCAAATAGTTTTTTTTCTTACGCTTTATTTTCATAGCAAAAAACTATTAGTGATGTTTTGAGAAATTGTTGCCAATAAATTTTAGCTACGCTTAGTTTTCGAAGTAAACAGTTATTAGCTACATTTACAAAACTTAAAAGTTTTTAGCTATGTTTTAATAAATGTAGCCAAAGGTTTTTAGCAAGATTTACATATATTTTTAAAAATGTAGCCAAATATTTTTAGCTAGATTTTGTAAAATACAGTCAAAATTTTAATATACATTTTAACAAAATCATATACCATGTTGAATTATAATTATTTGTGACATTTTGATCCATATTATTGTCTATAATATTTATCTTTTTTTGTTGTTAATTTATTATAAAATAATACAAAATTAATTGATAATTTGAAGCATTATATATAAAAATAAAATATCATTAAATTTGTTCATGTACAAGATTTTAATTACAACTTCAAAAATACTTATATACAAAATAATAAATACAGAGATTAGTTTAATCACTAATTCTCATTTTCATCTTTATTGCTTACATAATCCAGTCCAATTAATTTTTTTAGGTACTTTTCATCCTTTGCTAACTATTTTTAAACGACTTGTTTTCCTCATCAAAACATTGATCATATGCTAGCCTCGAAAGCAGTTGGCTTAGATGGTATACCTAGCACCTTGTTACAAATGTCTTCCTCATTTGCCTCATTTCTCTCAAACATTGATGTTTGCAGCAACTCTTGCATTTTATTCTCAAATTAAAAAACAAAATCAATATTCAATGCAAATATTATTAGTTAGTAATCCAAAAAAATAAACTTAAAATTTTAAAAAAATTATACTTATATAGTTATTTTGTATTTATTTAGACATCTACCCTTGACCTTTCTTATAGTAAATGCATTTGTAGAATACGATCCTCTAACACTCTTGTTCATGTAGTTCTTTCTCACCGTGTTTTATGGAAAAAAAAACTTATAATGCACAATAAATAATATAGCACTTATTGATACAATTGTAACTTGCAAACGAATACCTTAGATATTCATTTCACATAACAACAAATGATTTGGAGCCTTAGTTATGAGCAGTTTTCATTTGTTCTTTGTTCACTTTGGCTTTCTTACATTTTTGCTAAATAAAAAAATATAGTCATTAAATCATCTAACAAGATTAATGAAAGCAAATGTGAAGGGAAAGAAAATAAACCTAAATGTTGGGAGAGGCCCAATAATCACACAAATTGTTCCAATTTCTGGAGACATCTGTTTTGGAACATGTCTCTTTACCTCTGTATCGGAAGAAAAAGATTTTTAATATTGATGCAGTAGATAACAATGATCCGTGGTCATTTGTTTCAACAGTGAAGTGACATAGTTTGAAACATTAAGGTTGTCGATATTGATGATATTCAATTTTATCTGTGAGCAATAAGTAAAATTGTAATTAATCTTAAAATAAGTGAACTAATATTACATATAGTTAAATAAGTTGAAAATTTACCGAAACTTTATCCAAAGCATTCTCGAGCAAATTGTCTTCCTTAAACTCCTTGACATGCTTTAGGCAGGTAATTTTGTTTTGGTAATCATCAACAACTCATTAGACAATTTTGCTAATTGAATCTTGTGTAAAGGATGACCTTGCGAAGTATCAATATATATGACAACTTCTTGTTCATTGTAGCATTCATTTGTTGTAATTCACAACCTCTAGTTATAACTCTACCTCTTTTTTTATGTTAGTATTGGAACCTAACAACAAATAAATAATGATAAGAAAATACACATTAAACATGTAAATATATATATTTGAGCATAAGTCTATTTATACATGTTAAAGATTAACAAACTTGCAGATCCTTTTATACTAGTTGAGGTAGATGGAGGTTGTTGTTGGCTTGCTTCATTGGTATTTGAGGTCGATTGTTGCTGTTGGATAGGAACTAATTAATCTGATTGTTATTGGGTATGAAAAATGTTGATACTTGTCACTTTCTTCCCTTTGTTTCTACCAGGTGCCATTATATTGGATATCTATAACTCAAATATCAACAATTTACATTGACATAACCTAATTATCAACAATCTGCATTAACATAACTCAAGCATCAATAATACGCATTAGCATATCTTAATCATCAACAATGTGCATTAACATAACTCAAACATCAATATAAGTCAATCAATCATCAATAATCCATATTAATATAACTCAAACATCAACAAATCAACAATCCACGTTAACATAATTCAATCATCAACAATCAGCATTAACATAAGTCAAACATCAATAATACGCATTAACATAAATGTTACCAACATTACATTTCAAACAATGTAAACAACACTTTTATTACCTTCAATTATCATGATCAAGATCTCAAAAACCATCATCGTTAATTGCATTATGATTCAACTCTTCATCACTATTATATTTGGCCAAAGTATCATCATTGCCATATAATTCGTCCTCAATATAGTCTTAATCTCTTTCTACCACAAGATTAGCTTGTGCTTCATTTTCTTCTAGTATATTGGGATTAACATATCTCCTATAGAATGATGATATATCTGTATCTTCTATTGGTAGGGCTTTATTATTCAGTTTCGATTCAATCATCACCATCTTCACTCATTAGACCATTTTCCCTTTCATAAAAATCGAAGAGATTCGCTATAGAAACTTTTGACTAACTTTCTAATTGCTGCTCAATACAATGTTGTTGAGGTAGAATACTTGCTTCACTTCACTTGTAAGGACAACAGGGTTATTATCATACCATATGTTACTAACATTATTGCTAATAATATTTTCATTCACTTTTATGTCACCGAGATTAAACCATTTGCACTTAAATAGAACAATCTTTTTTTATCCTTAATGTAATACAACTCTATTATTTATGAGATCATAAATACCATAAAAGTCAATGAAATCGTCATCATGTTGTCCCTCAATAATAACCCCACAATTTTAGCTTCTAAGTCGACTATCTCGATCTTTTATGTGAAATCTAACTCCATTAATAATGCAACCTGCATATTTTTTGCCTCACTTATGAGGCCCACATGCCAAAGCGTACAATGTTGTCGTCGCTTCTTGCAATTTATAATTATATAATTGTATCATATGTAGGACAAAATATAATTAGATTTAATCTAACATACAAATTGCTATAAGTTCACAATATTCCATCAATAACTTACTCCATTCCAAAACCATGATGGGAATTTAACCTTATGTCTTTCTTCAACATTAACAATCCCTTTTCTTCGAATCTCATCTTCATGTTCTCCATTTAAAAAAGTAAATTGATGTCAGAAAATATAGAATGAACCATGAAACTCCATATATTTTCCTGTTTTAAGTGGCCTTACTTTTTGGGAGCAAACTGACAAGTCACGATTTTGATCAAATTCAAAGTTACGTTCTTTTCTATTAAATTTAGTCTCCATGTCATTTAAGCACATCAAACAAAATGTCAAGCATTCATTCGCTATATAAGCCTTTGCAATAAGCCCTTCAGGTCGAGCTCTATTATGCACATATCACTTAAGAGAGCCTAAAAACTAAACAAAATATAAAACATTAACAATTGTTACTAACTAACAAGGTTGTTGGGAAAAAAGTAGAAGTTGATATAAATTACCTTTCACTAAGGAACATCCATCGAAATTGAATCAGTCCACAAAGTTTTGCCACGTAAGGTAAGTGAATTGCCAAATGTACCATAACATTAAAAAAAGATAGCAGGAATACTAGTTCAAGCTTACATAGAATCAAAGTTATGTCTTTTTCCATTTGTTCAAGCTCTTCTACTTCCAGTGTCATGCAATATAATTACTTAAAAAAACTCATCCAATTATCCCAAAGTTATAAACACATCATTCGATAAACACCCTTGTATTCCAATAGGAAGTAATCGTTGCAAAAGTACATAACAACCATGTCTTTTTAATCCCAAAACTTTTCCCTCTTTGACATTGACATAATGGGGTATATTAGATGCATACCCATGAGAAAACTTGACTGGTTTAAGTAAATGAAAAAAAAAATTGCTTCTCCTTTTTTGATATGTTGTAACAAGCAGGTGGAATGATATATGACCCATCATCTCTTCTTTTCAAATGCAAATATTTTCTTATATTCATGTCTTCCAAGTTTAATTTAGCATAATTGTATCTTTTTATTTGCCATCAATTCCCATCAATTCCCATCAAAGATCCTAAAATATTCCCATAAATGTTTTTTTCAATATGTATCACATCAAGATTATGCCTCAATAATAACTCCTTCCAATATGGCAAATTGAAAAATACAAGTGCAAAGGAGCTTCACCTAATTCTACTTTGCCATTAAATAATTTTCTTCTTCCCCATTTATGCCCATGTTCCAAGTAACGACGATGTCCTATATAACATATTTTACTTCGTAGCTTCATTGAATGAGTTTGATGGTTACACATAGGACAAGCTGTATATCTTTTAGGACTCCATTCAGACAAATTAATTTTCATAAGCTAGAAAATTATTTATAGTCTACAAAACATCCACATACATTATAAATGTTCTACCTTCAACAACATCATAAGACTTGGTTTAAGTCACCAATTAGTAGTTGCATGTATACCTCGATATCCTTATCAGGAGCTGTAGGTCCTAGAATAAGTAAAGACAATAACATAAAAAGTTCCTTCATACACTTACATAGGGTTAAATTGTATGGCATGCACTAGAATTACTGGCCATATGCTATAAGAAGTACTTATATTACTTAATGGATTAAATCCATATGAGGCTAAACCAAGTCGTACATTACGACAATCCTCTTCAGACCATGAAAACTTTCCATCAAAGTCTTTCCATGCCATTGAGTCTGCTGGATGACACATGAAGTTATCATCAGTTCATTTCTCTTTATGTCACTTCAAATATATGGCTGTTTTTGTTGACATAAAAAGCCTTTGTAGTTATGGTTTAATAGGGAAGTATCTCAAGATTTTATACTGTATCTTTTTCCCTTTCCTATCATCCACTTTCCACCTTGATGTACCATAAATGGGACATTCTTCAAGATCTTTACTGTCCTTTCAAAATGTATCATGATAATACTTACAATCATGTATTGAAATATATCCTAATCTAAGGTCCCTTAACAATTTCTTTACTTTATAGTAAGAATTGGGCAATTTGTGTCCAACAGGTAATTCATTATTAAGCAAGTCAATTAATATGTCAAAAGATTTGTTACTCCACTTATTGTAGACCTTCAAATGTAACAACTTGACAACAAAAGATAGCGGTGAGAATTTCAAGCATCCTGAATATAATTCTTCTTGAGCAACTTTCAATAACTTCCTAAAATGATCTTTTGTAATACTAACAATTATGTTAGGCAAACCAGTTTCATTCATAGTATCTATATAATTCCCATAATTTTCTAACATCTCATCAATCCCATCATTAACATCATCATTAATATCAGAATCTTCTACATCAATATTGTTACTACTATCAACACCTGTATCAAAACTTCTACTACAACTGGCTTCAAAACGTTCGCTATGATAAATCCGTGAAGTATATAATTTATCTATGCCTCGAATTAGTAAGTGATTATATACCACATCTTGACTTTGAATGTTCACATTTAAGCAATCTATACATGGACAATGGATACAACATTCAACACCCATTTAATCTTTTACAAATTGCACGAAACTCTTAACTCTTTTTAAGTATTCAGTAGACCATTTCTGATGATACTTCCAACTTTTATCCATCTAGTTATACAATTAAAAGTAAATTACTATATGCAATTTAAGTTTTAAATAAAATAATGATAAATCAATACAAGTTGGCATACTAAGCTTTGATTTTAAAAAAACAACGAAATTGAGCCTGCTAAGAAAGTCATGTATATGTAGTGAGTTTTAAACATACCTCTCATAGTTCTCAATTTGTCACCATAATTGTAGCGCCACCGGGATACCCGGAGGTCATTCCGGCACATACCCTAGAATAAGGGCACGCTACGTTCGAACACTACACTCACTCCACATGGCATGGTATATAATCACTTGTAAAGCATCATAAGAAATCCACAACCATTTGGCGAGGAAAAAAGTTAACTGTCGCAAAAGAATGAACCTTTTGCATTGATTCTAGCAAAACGTTGCCAAAGACTTCTAATTAGTGATATTTTTTTAAAATGTCGTAAAACGTAAAGATTTTGGTTATATTTTTTAAAATTGTCACCAAAAGCTAACTTTTAATCACGATTTTCAACTTTTGGTGATGATTTTAAAATAGTCGCAAAAAACCGTAATAAAAACTTAACTTTCTTAGTGTGTGTTTTAGGAGGAGTTTAGGACAATTGTTTTCTAAAGTCCCATGGTTCTTCTTAACAAAAAAAATCCAAAGCACCATGGAAGATCTCAAGAGCCAGGAGCCTCCTCTCACGTAGCTAATTTTGTTAACTGTCTATATATTAATATACTATGATTTCCTTCTTTTTCAGAAAATGGGTTGCAGCCCACCGTTGCTCTATATTTTATTAAATTAGATTACAATCTTTGCAAACATTAATTGTTTTTTGTACTAATTGTATTTCTAACTATATATTTAAAAGCTACCCGTACAGTTTTTTGTTTATCAATTTTAAATATGAAAAATAATTGCATTCTTTGACTTTATTTTACTCTTTTATACTTAAGGTTTAGCATATTAGTACTCAATTTTGTATAATTGATGTTTTTAATCATATAAGAGTTCCTCACCAAGTTCATAAAACTTTGTTTCCTAACCAAATTATCCCTTTTAACCAACTTGTACAATTTAAGTAACTAATGGAGAAGTTTATAATCAACTATGTGAATATAAAGAATGATTAGGATTAGTATGCATCTAAATTTTGTTTAATCAGTTATTTGAGATACATAGATATAATATTGATATATTAAGAAGGATACCTTAGTTTGTGGCTTCTGTGTCCTAATTTCATGCAACATGTAACTGATATGCAAAAGTAGAAATGATCTCAAATTCACAATAAAAAGCATAGTGTAGAAATAACATAGTTCCGTTGAAGTCTTACTTTTTACATTTTGCATGTGCATGCAATTATGCTATAAATGACAACAAGGTTACAATGCACTTTCCATTGAGTGTGTACAACGTGCAATTCTTATCTAAGACAATTCCTTGGGCTTTAATTACTTAATCTTCGACTTCTCAGCTTGAAATTTGACACACTAGCCTAAAACTTTTATAAATCGATGCCCAAGTTCTTAATAACCGGTCTTGAAGGGCTTGACAGACTTGAGATCACCAGCGACCCCAGCAATAGATCCAGCAGCAGCAGCTATAGTAATAACGAGACAAGCACCGCTTAAGATTTGAAGGCAAAGCCATCTTGTGCTCCATTTTGGTATCTGTTTCTGTGCAATGTACATCTGAACTGGGAAATAAACTGTTAATGGCCAAAATCCCAGAGCCCCTAGGAGTCCAACAATGTCATTGAAGAATGGAAGTAGCATTGAGATCACAGTTGTAGTGACCACAAAAGCTGTCCTCCAAACCAGTCTGAACAGGTTAAGCTTGTAGGATCCAACTTTGATTTCTCTGGTGATGAACTCACTGTCTGGAAATCTTCTGGCTGCCTCTTTTTCAATGAAGGCAAAGAGTGGTTGGCAGAAGACTTGGTATGCACCAACAAGGTGAATTACTATAGCAACATTGGCAATGTCAAGTAGCCAATATGGATTGTAGAAGCCAAAACCTGTCAAGAGGTTTCCAGGTGACTTGTCTCCTAAAGCCGCATAGCCAAAGCAGCCACATGACATATAGAACAGGGTTGTGACAACAACACTTATCAGGCTTGCTTTCTTCATCGTCTTTGATTCGGCTGGAGGAGATCTTATTGTGTCCTGAAGTACAATAACCCAAGCAGGGTGCTTTAGTTATGATTCTCAAGATAAATCTAACTGGTTTTTGCACGTTTCCTGTTTTATATACCTGAATTTCAATAAGGATGATGGAGTATGAATAGGCAAATGCAATGTCTCCAAGCGCCTGGAAGCTTCTCCATAACTTTTGTGTTTGCGTCACTGTTCCAATGCTTATACCTGTTAAACTTCCCATGACTTTCCCATTTTCTGCAACTTTAGCGATGCCAAGTCCAAGACCAATAGTTGAGTAGGAAAAAGACATGACTGCGGCAACAATGGAGAGCCACCATAGCTGATCGAAGTCAGGAATCTGAGAGAAAATTATTTCCGCGATGCCAAACGCAATCATGTAAGGATTGGCATTCATGTGGCAGGGATTCTTGCCACCACTCTTGTGGAAGCAATTAGACCTCTTGACAGCCCTATTGCATGAGAGCAGGCAAAACCATTTAGTCTACAGAATTCTGCTTTAGATTTTATTAAAATTTGAACTCGACTAAGCTAAAATAAAGTCAGAACTCACATCATGCTTATCGATGCTGCAATTGTGTAGCTAATGGAAATTCCAAAAAGGTTTAAATACTGAACCATTCCGCAAATCCTGACGTAGGAGCCTCCTGGGGAAAAAAAAGGAAAGAAATGACACCGTAAGCTTTTAGTTAACCAAAATCTGAACATGATTTCTCAAGCACGACTTACCGAGATTGGCTCGAACAGCATCCATGTAAGTGTAGTTCCTCTTGCCAGTGACAGGATCACCGGAACGGTAACAAGAAGCTAGCAGAGTGGACGTATAGTAAGTAACCATTGAGAACAAGAACAAAACGGATGGACCAGCAATCCACCCCAACTGAGCAGTGGCCCAAGCCAAAGACAGGACGCCAGAACCGATCACAGCCGTTATTATGTGAGCACTTGCGGTCCAAACAGTTCCTGATTAGAGCATCATCAATAACAAGATTTAGACTCTGAGCATGTAGCAGCTAGAGAGCTGATATAAGCCATTACTTAAGCTAGAAATCATGCGAATGTGTTTACCAGTTCTCTTTAGCTTTCCATCATCATCAAACCACTCCCTGGATCCAGCTTGAGGCTCCAAGTCAATAGCAACATCGAAAACTTGGTGGTTCTTTCTGGACCCATGGTTATCACCCATCTTAGCTTAAACCAAGTCTGCAAATCCTTTTTCTGATAGGTGTTGAAAGAAAAGAGAGACTCTTTCCTTCACTACTAAGCTAACAAACAGAAACAACCAAGCAAATGTTAGCAACTAGAGAGCTTGAATTTGCTCGATCGTGAATTTCGGGTGCATCTCTTGGGGAACTTACGGGGCATATATATAGGCAGGAGAACAGGAAAAGCAACAAAAAAAATAGGCTAATATTTTAATCAGTAAGGTATATTTCAGTGACTACCTTTGGACTCAAGATTCTGGTCTTATTGTTTCTCCGCCATCCTTTGCTAAAGAATATGGTCCCAAAGCACATCATTCACTCCATTGAATGGTGATGGTGTAAAATGGAGGTGGTGAGTGGAGGCATTTGGACGAAAAATTTCTTTCAGCTTAAAATAAAGGAGACATGGTGCGAGCACTTAGGCTTTCATCATTTATAAGTAGAAGTTATTACCATAGATAGGTGGACAAAGCAGTATCATATTCCTTGTCTTTAGCCTCCAATGAATGTGGAAAGGCATTGTAATAGTATCTCGGATTTGGTAATATGTGATTTTATCCTTCTCCAATCGATCGAATGACTTTGTTTCAAGATTTAATCTCGGACATGTACATTGTACGATAGCCGCCACCGCTATGAATGGAACAGAGTATCAATTAGCAACAGACTCCAGCTTTCATTAATTGCCCCACTAAGACCTTAATTACACTTACGTGGCAAAACCAGCAACCTACACTGCGGGGTTGGGTTTCCCTCTTGCATTTGGCCGTTAAAGTTCGTAATAATGATTTCCACAACTTTCGCTATGGGTTTAAGAATACTTATTTGATACACCCTCTTGTATTATATATTAATCCCTAACATAGTTATTACTTTGTATGTTGGTTCTGCAAGGAAATAGGTTGAACAATCCATCATAACGCTTTAGATTGAATAATCAGTACAGTATAGGAATAATTTCAAGATGGTTTTTTTCTATTGTAAAGATGACAAATGTCAAGCCTAGTCCATCATTCTGTCCCTAAGTGTTGTATATTAAGTCAAACAACACTTGTCCCTTGAACAAAGAAATTACATTAGTGCTTGGCTGTAGCTCTTTCTTTTGCTACCTGACTAAACTTCTTATTGATTATTGTCATCAAGGTTACAATTCAATGTCAAATTATGTAATCTAAGATTTAAATTACACTTTGCAATGGACGGTTGAAAATATTGTAAAAGAAAAAAGATAGCAGCTTGGCATTATTGTGATGATTTTTGTAGGTATTATAGTCAATATAGATTAAATTATCATACCTACTAAAATTATAAAAACTATCAACACAAAAGTACTAGCTAGGTTGTGACTAAAATTGTTGCTATTCTCTATTATGAAAAAATAATAGCTTCGATATTTTGGCAGGTTATGCCAGCCAAATCGAAAGGTCGGTAGACAATTAGGCTTAAATTGAACCTGCCAAAGCTAATTATATATACTAATATTAGGTTGTTAAAGTAACCGTTTCACCACAATAGCTTAAGCTGTTGTGTGAGGTCAACTTAATTGGTTTTATATATTCTCTAACACACCCCCTCAAGTGAAAGCCCTTTGAGCTTGAAACTTGCACAGGCCTACTTTACCTTGTGCTTAATTTATTAGAATAGGTGGGTGGTAGGATTCGAATTCATGACCGTTTGGTCATAGAGGCTCTGATACTATGTTAAAGTAACCGTTTCACCACAATAGCTTAAGCTGTTGTGTGAGGCCAACTCAATTGGTTTTATATATTCTCTAACATAGGTTTCATGCCAAATTGGCAGAACTGATGAGTCGAGATTAGTTAATGTTCTAAGTAGAGAAAGCTTTCAAAACCATGTTGGATCAAGTGATTTCCTTAGGCATCAACTACTGCAAATCTATGTTGTGGTACTTTTAAGTTTGGCCTTTCATATCTTGGGTAAAAGACCACAAGGTCGAAATCAGATTTGATAATATAATATATGCCCCACTAAAAACTTTAGAATCTAATGCATGGTTCTTCTCTACTTCTTTGGTTGATGAACCCGAAAAGAGGGAGCAGTAGTTAGGACTTCAACTTCCATTTTGCTCTGTTTCCATGTAGTGGTATAGAGAAAATATCTTCTTGTGGACTTTTGAGCAGGGCTTCAATATAATCTATAATCCCAAACATGGCTAGCAGCAGAGCTCATGATTTTGGATTTACAAGTCTAGATGAGTTGGCTAATATATGACTTGTCACTTAAGATAAGCATGGATCTAAACAATTACTGGGAGCTAAGATCACTATTGACTAGCATCATTTATAAGCTTCCCTTGATAGCTTCAGACATGAAAGACACCTTACTTATAATCGCTCATCTGCTTAGTAGTGATTATCAGTCATTATACAAACGCGATCAGAACATCTGAAAGGGAATAACTGATTATAATTACAAGATAAAATAAGGAACAAATTTAGAGCTCGTCACATGTCGAATGTTGCCTTGAAAAGGGCTTTATAAAATAGGGACCCGTTTGGACAACTATTTCTTCTGATGAGTCTGATAAGTCGGAGTCCAGATCTTCTGCCCAGTTTTATGGTGTCTTATTATGTCCAGTAAATTTCAGCCATTTATTAATGTGGGTCTTACGTGAGTCTCGCATAAATAAATGGCTGAGATTCACTGGACACAATAAGACATTATAAAATTGGACAGAAGATCATTCATCGGCATGTCGAGGCTCGTGTTTAGATTTTTTTTTTCTGACATTTGGACCTACTGTTGGCGGATATCTACCAAGGTCGATCTTAGATAGCTTTAACTGATAGTGAGTTGCCCGAAAAGGAAATTTCAGGAATATATAATAGTGACAGGAATTTAAAGCAACGAGAGGAATAATAAGATTCTGGGACAAAAGGAAAAGGCGAAAGAAGGACAACTAAGTTGGTCCTCTTTGGATGGTAAAGAGAAGGTCAACCTCTCCTCTCATGGTGGGAACTTAGCCTAGTTATATACGAAATAATCATATACATACCTCCAACTCCACGACGGCCTTTTGTAGTTATGAAGGATACAGCTACATAAGTCAACTATGGCTCCCTGAAGACTCGTGAGTGTTACTCCCATCATTATCATATCGCATTGCAGCTTCTTGAAACTTCGATTTTAAGAAGTCCAGCAAATTATTTCTTGTATCACTCTTACGTATATAGATAACTTGTTTTGATTT
Source organism: Erythroxylum panamense (assembly GCA_027123425.1). NCBI lineage: Eukaryota > Viridiplantae > Streptophyta > Magnoliopsida > Malpighiales > Erythroxylaceae > Erythroxylum > Erythroxylum panamense. The sequence continues at coordinate 7,357,800 of JAOTIZ010000002.1, read as the reverse complement.
TATAGTTCCATATACCTTCTCCTTTTAATTTATCTAATAAGATAAATTTTGAAATACCACAATTTTAATTGAACCAAAAGAAAGTTCAATCTTAAGTTAATTTCATAAATGAAAAAAAAATATCCAATGAAACTTTTATACTTAATTTACAATTCAATTTTAATTTTGAAGTGTTATTTAGGCATCTTTAATAAAATATATACAAATAAATATATAATTAAAAATATGGTTTATATAATTTTAATTATTTTATAGTTGTTAAAACGATCATAATTGGTTATAGAAAAATTTAAATTGTTTATTTTTAAAACTAATTTAAAAGTACAGATAGAGACATCAAAGATTTACATCTCCTTTTTAGCTTTAAAAAAAAGATTCTTGTGTGAAGTCACATCATTCAGAAGAGATGTTTAGGTTTTGAAGTTAAGTGCAAATTGCTGACTAGTCGGGTTTGATTGTGTTTTTCTTCATCCGTTTCTGTGGTTCGTGGGGAGGTGGTGAAAAGGGAATCAAATCTTCTGTTCCACTTTCCCAATATCACCTTATGCTTATGAAATTTAGATTTTATGGGCAGGATGGCACTGGGAAAGTGGAACAGCCACCCTATGCCCGGGAAAAGAGAAAACTAATGGAATTGACGTGCCTTCCCTTTCTTGACAAGAGAAAAAGAAAATGGCGTCTGTCTCTTGTTGAAATTGGCTCGTGGAGGAGAGGTTGGCGGACTCGGGTTTGACAGTTCAGTGGTCCCTTTTCTTAAGTCTCAGGCCAGGTGGTGAAGAAAATATGAAAGTGGAGTCGACTTTATAGTGCTTGTCATTGAATCATGAGACGCGACCACCGAGTTTTTCCTTCTTCCCACCATCTTCTCTCAGCCTCCGGTTCTCAACAGCCGCTAAGATTAGGGTAGGATGGTTGCGCCTGGAAATGCTGAGATGTGAGGAGGAGAACCTTTTTCAGGGTTGTTCGTAAGTAATACCATCTTTAACAAGGTAATTTTAAACTGTGGATTATATATTATATTGTGATCATAATTCTCTTAATAAGCCTTTCCTATTCTCCAAATTTACATACCTGATGCAGCTAATAATTTAACATTCCATTAATTATCCAAAGCAGCTTCAAAAAGTCAAAGAAAACAAAATACTATTGGATTATTTTCCACTATTGTACTAACCAAAAACAGAGAACACTAATGTCTTTTTTATTTTTACGTTGATTTTTAATTTTTAATAACTAAATAATATATAATTAGTTGACAGGGAATTATATTATAAAAAATAGAAACGGAAAATTAAAAAATCACTTTTACGTTTTTCATAAATATTGAAAACTAAAAGAAACTAAAATTAAAAACTTAAACTAACAGAATTTTTTTTACTAAACTTAAAAATAAAAGTAAAAATTTGGAAACATAAATAAAAACAATTAAACCCTAAGTTCACAAACTACCGTGCTCAAAACAATTTGTGTTAGGAGTAACAGCATGCTTACTAATAATTTTATATGAACTCTTTGCTAATAATTTATACAATAAAGACAACAATGATAACTTAGTAAAAATTTTGTTAAATATGAAATTTTGAGAAATTTATCATCGGGATATAATTTTATTCTTAAATAATAGAAAATTTTTTTGAGAATGATTTGTAGATAATTATTATTTCTCATTCCAAAACTTTAACAAATTATAAATGAAAATTTCCTTTTAGTTTTGATAGATCAAATCGATAAAGGATCGTAAAAACAAGAAACAGATCTTCTGTTTTCCAATGTCCAAAGCTCTCTCGGCCATTTGTTGCAATAAATTTGATGATTGAGATTTTACAGGCTACGTAAGAACTTGAGGGATTTTGAGATTCCAGATTTACATCCTCTAGGCTTTTAAAGTGGAGTCATAGAGTTTAAGATTAGTCTACCTAAATCAGAATACCTAATGTAATAAAAAAAAATTTTTTGATGACTGAGAGACTTTGAGCACAGACAGAATAGGGATTCGGGATCAGAAGAAGTGATCCCGCATTATATAGATATGAATGTCTAGTGATAGACTTATAGTTGCTAGATAGATAATGATCAGTCTCTTCTCAACATATAGATCTCGTACGTTGTAGCTTTTACGAATGCCAACTTATCTACACTAAGAAGAGAGGTGGTTTATGGGTTGGTGAAGATATCACTATAAATCTAATCAGACTTTTGTCCTTCTTACTATTATCCTAACAAGTTTCATTCTTTTTTTTTTTTTTTTTTTTACATTAGGTATCCCGGCTTAGCCAGACTAAATCCTAATCCTCTAGAACCCCACCCCAAG